>NW_026471715.1:0-11779 GCF_026875155.1 Cherax quadricarinatus | reverse complement strand
TTCTCATGACTTGCGTCGTCCTGGTGTAGAGATAATTATACACGTGGACATTCAAAGAGCAAGTCTGCTTCAACTAAGATTACACAATTAGAACAATTAATTTCAGTCTGTATAGGGTTAACTCAAGAGCTTTTTTTTTTTCGATTGCAGGGCCAAGGTTGGAAAAGATGATAGCAAGGCGTTTGATGTAGGTCGATTGCTACCTGGAGATACTGGCCGGCTCAGCTGCTTCAAAGGTGGTGTCCTGCAGATGTTACATGGTTAGATGCAATAGTTAATAAATTAAAAGGGAAGTCTCCATAAATTAGGGTGGTTTTATCCTTATTGGACATAAATGGGTTCCGGTGTTACCCATTCATTTATATCTTCTGGGAGGTCACTCAGGATCATTGATCCCTGGGAATTATCCTTATGGATTTATCGTCACATCCTCTGTTGAAGGGTCATTCTTTGAGTTCTGTGGAGAGGTGTGTTGATGATGTAGTCGGTGGTATTTGCTGGTTGGGGAGGGTTTTCTCTGTCTGGTATATAGAGTTCTTGCATGTCGTATAGTTGTCTCTTTTTTAGTTTATCAAGCCTTACATTATTGCATCTATGTCCTGTTGGATGTGTAGATCTTCCATCATGATTCTGTCTCTCCTCCTGGTGCCTGTGATGAAACGGAGTGCTCTATTCTGGACTTTTTGTAACTGTAGCATGTTGATTTTAGTTGTTAATGACATAGGTACACAAGGATATTCTAGCATAGGTCTAATCATCATCTTGTACAGGTGTTTCTTGATATGGAGAGGAACTCAGTTAAACCTGTATACTCTAGTTGATCTCCTCCCATGTGTTACACTGTCTAGATTCCTCTAGTTGTTCCTTAGCCATGTGTTACACTGTCTAGATTCTTCTATTTGTTCTTTAACCATGTGTTACACTGTCTAGATTCCTCTAGTTGTTCCTTAACCATGTGTTACACTGTCTAGATTCCTCTAGTTGTTCTTTAACAATGTGTTACACTGTCTAGATTCCTTTAGTTGATCTTCTCCCATGTGTTACACTGTCTAGATTCCTCTAGTTGCTCCTTAACCATGTGTTACACTGTCTAGATTCCTCTAGTTGTTCTTTAACAAGCTTAGTATTGCCTGAGAACACTGACGTAAGATTCTTGGTCTGCCTGGGAGGTTATTGACATACATGTATACCAGTATTAGCAAGAGTCCCAGTATCGAGACTTGTGGTACTCCACTAGTGACATGCGTCTGTGCGAACGTTAGCTCTAACCATGATTGTTTTCAGTTTTTATAATATTTCTTTATGAAGCTTTTAAATTTTTCCTGTATGCACGCCTTCTTTGGTAGTTTGTGGATCACTAGAGTGTGCTGTACCAAGTTAAAGATTGTTTTATCAATTAAGATTTACAGGTATTTTGCTCAGTTCCTCAGAGAAGTGTGCCTCTGTAACATATTAAATCTGCTTAACTGTAATACTCATGGGAAGGAATTCACCGTGTAATTAGTTCATTATTAAAATAACTGCATCCATTATTTTTGTAAATAGTTCACTACTGCTTTACCATGCTTAGCTAATTTTGTTTTTTCCTCCCTCCCTCGGGATGGGTATAGGTGCAAAACTATAGAATTAAGTTGACATTTTAATAATTCCTTATTTAAAAATGATCCCTGACTTTCTACTGAGGCGCTGGGACTTGTTGAAGAGCTGAAGATGGTGGGTGTCGCGGACCAGTCCTGGACTTTCAGCGTGAATGTAGCCAAACATAAACGACAGCTATTGAAACAAGGACAGTCCTTGGTTGCATTAAGTGTGTAAAGCAGTGAGTCTAAGAGTCAGTCCTCCGGGAAGTTGTATGTAGATGTGAGTGTGAAACCTTATTCAAATATCTGGTTAGGGTGAGCTAGTGTAGTCCTGCCTTAAGCCTCGCTCTCACCTCTCATTGGCTCATAGGTCTTCATGACTCTCCTCTCCTGATTGGTTAAAGTAGTAGCAACAAACGAGAGCCCAGCTGGTGTGTGATTGGTGGAGAGGTTGGTTGCAGAAATTGATCAGCTCAACATGTGCAGAAAAACTGCTTAACTTTGCTCTGACGTCACCAACGGCTGATAGAACATGTGAGTATCTGCCTAGTTGTGGCGACTCCCTCACTCTAGTGCAGTGGTTCCCAAACTTTTTCAGCTTGTAACCCAATTTAACATGCCACATAAAGCATGTTACCCCTTTCACAAAATGTTGTTATTATTGATATATATGGCTAAATTAAATACTTGAGATATTTTCTTTTATTTATTGTATTTGAACATTGTGCATCTCTAATGACTATTACCAAAGATGTCAAGAACATCAGTGGGATGGATGGAGTTGCATACTTGAAGCTAGTTTAGGAATTCTTGGCTTCGTGGTTCAAAAGTGCCAGCCTGGCATCGTTTGCAACATTCAAGCGAGTCCTCTTTTTTGTTTTCATACCCAGCACAGTTGAGAAGCCATTCTCGCACAGATACGTTGTTGAGAATGATACCAACAACTTCAAGGCTCTCTTGGACAGAGTTGGCGAGTCAGGTAGTCGTGAAATCCAAAAGGAATCTGCATTTTGGTTTTGGAATTCGATTTTCAAGGCTTCATTGGCTCGCATTGTGATCCACTCCTCCTTTGCAGGGAAATCATCATCATGAATGGCATCATCAGGTACAGAGAAGGGATGAATGATCCACTGAAGAGTGGCTGTTTCTTGGTCACTCTCTGGAAAGTAGTGATGCATGCTTGTTTCAAGCCCACCATACCACGCATTACATTATATATAAAATTAATAATAGCTACAAATTCACAGTAACAGTGGGTAAATACTAACTATATACTGCACAGGGCAGTACACATACATACCAGCTTATGTCTACCTCGGCTGATGCTCACAGATAAACTGACAGTGTGAAATAGAGGCAGCCTAAGGAAGTGAGTGACGCGTACTGGACAGGTCGATCTGGGCTACTGAGGACTTTTGTCCTGAAGCATACTTGTCAAAATACTTTTGGGTTTCCACACACTTAGCTATATATTTCTTCTTTTCTAATACTGTATATTAGTTTTTGATGTTTATTGTTATTTGGTTTAACTTTATTACTTACTTATAATAGGTTTACTTTACAACTTTATATACTAAGACAAAGTTAACAATAATCCTCATACCGGGTACCGCATTGTTTTCTTGATTTTCAGAATTCATAACTTTTTTCTGTCACCCCTCCATTACCCCCCAAAAATGGTTAAATTACCCCCAGGGGGTAATTTACCCCCAGTTTGGGAACCACTGCTCTAGTGTGTAATCGCCTAATTGGATTTGCAAATTTTTGAGCTTCAAACCTTTGATTCCACCTTTCGCTTTTGTGTTAATTGTATTTTGATTTATGATATTTTATTTTCAAGTCATAACTTGTTTCAGCTTCAGTTATGTAGCTCTCTAGTCTGGTCCACTTCTCTAATGTGTTGATGCTGAAGAGTTTCTCTTTCCTACGAGTCATTTGTATGTTCAGTCTCCATCTGTGCCAACTCATTCTGGTTCAGCTTGTAATATATAGGCTGTCGTTGTGTATGTTGTGTTTCCTCCTGAGTATCCAGTGAGTTGTAGTATTGTCTACTTGATATCTTTCTTTCAGTGCCGTGAAGTCAATTGTTTAGTCTTTCATCGTTACTTTTCTTCTTTAGTTCTGGAACAAGCATTGTTACAATTATTTTCACCTTAATTGTTTAATTTATGAGTCTGACCAGGTAGGAGTTCCATTCCCGTGTATTACAGAATTAGTCTGGTGTATGTTCCTTTAATGTTTATTACCCTAACATTACATTTGTTTAGATCTCTCTAAACCATTATCAAGCTTGTGCTAGGTTAGTGTATGCTACTGATGTTATGTAGTTTATGTTGGCTTCAGCTGATAATTGTGGTGTGATATTTACACTTACATATTGCTTATTATTTGGCTCATCCAACTGGTACACTTTCTGGTCTTCTTGCACTTTCTTATATTTGCATTACATTACAGTTACTTGCGTTGAATTTTATCAATTATTTCTGTGTATGTGTTTTTTTTTTTTGGGGGGGGGGGGGGAGGGGGGAATTAGTGAGGTCATTTTTCCATTTAAAACAATTTTCTTCTATTCATAGTTTTCTCATAAGTTTGGTATTGTCTGAGAACACCGGCATAAGATTTTTTGCCTCCATGAGAGGTTCTTGCCAGGATTAATCAGAATTAATATTGATCCCAGTAGTGAGACTTGTGGTAGTCCGCTGGTGACACATGTCTGTGTTGACAACCAGTCTGTGAATTTGTACTGAGTTACGTTGATTTTTCTTTATACAGTTCTTTAACTTTTTCCTGTATATATTCTTGTTTTAGTGTTTTTCTTTATCAGTCAATGGCGCAGTACTGAGTCAGAGTGACCATAATACTTTTGCTCACTTCCTTGGGCAAGTGTCTGCAATATATTGAATCTGCTTTACTGTAATGTTCATGAGAACGAATTCAGTAACTATGTAACTAATTCAGTGTCTTTATAAGTGAATAAATTATTCTTGTAAACACTTTATTATTGCTTTAACTTTCTTAGTTAACGAATGTTTGGTCCTAGTCCATGCATTATGACAACTTATCATGGCAGTGATATACAGTGTATAACAGTACTTTTGAACATACTAAATATTGGCAATTAAAACATCCCAGTAATTTTTCAAGAGTTCTTTTTTTCCACTGATACCTGAAGTAGAGTGAAGGTTTGTGAATTTTGTAGACCCCTCCTGGAAATTATAATCTTAATTTTTAAAGAGGTGGACCGATAAGCAAGCGGAAGGCCTTAGTCAGTTGACCAAAAGCTCCAGCTGCGGGTCATCATATGACTAAGAAGCTTCAGGAAACACTTGTTCTGCTTCCTGACAAACCTTACCTAACTGTCCTGGTCCTTCAGTGTGAATGTGACACTTACTTAAGGAAACATTATCAATGGGGGAAATATCTCTTTTTTTTAATTGTATTAAATGAGAAAAACAGTGAATGAATTGTTCTTACAGGAAGTTGTACCTAGATATGAGTGTAAGTTAGTCATGAAATATTTGGTGCGAGTGAGCGAATGTTGTCCCGCTTTAGGCTTCTGGGTCGCCTCTTTCTCATTGGCTCCTTGATCTCTGCAACTCTCCTCTACCTGGATGCTGATTGGTTAAAGTCGCAGCAACAGACGAGAGTCCAGATGGCGTGTGATTGGTGGAGAGGCTGGTTGCAGAAATTGATCAGCTCAACATGTGCAGAAAAACTGTTTAACTTTGCTCTGACGTCACCACGGCTGTTAGAATTTGTGTGGACCTACCTAGTTGTAGTTGTAAGGGTCGAGTCTAATTTCTTATATATGCTCACCTACTTGTGCTTGATTATACAGCTCCTGGCCCAATACCTGTATCTGAAGATACTTACCCAGCCCACCACCTCTTCCTCATTCAACTTGTTCCACTTCCTGTCCTAATTCAGAAACTGTTCATCGTGTCATCTATCATCAGTTACCTTCTTTCCACCCCTCAAGGAAGGTTCCTTGATGCTGGTGAGGGGCTCTTGATTTAGGAAATTGGATCTGTACTCCAGTTCCCCGAATTAAGCCTGAATGCCTTCCACATCCCCTCCAGGCGCTGTATAATCCTCCGGGTTTAGCGCTTCCCCTTGATTATAATAATAATCCCTTCTTTCCATCTAATCTTATATATATATATATATATAAATAAATATTTATATATATATATTATAATATATATATCATATATATATATATGTTATATATATATATATAAAAATATATAATATATATAATTTTATATATATATATATAATATATATTATATATATATATATATGTCGTGCCGAATATGTAAAAACTGGTCAATTAGCAAGAACTCATTTAAAATTAAGTCCTTTCTAAAATTTTCTCTTATACGTTTAAAGATATATCTTTTTCATTAATGTTGATGTAAAAATTTATAATTTTGCACCAAAAGGAACTTAGAAAACTTACCTAACCGTGTTATAATAAGCGCAATTTATTTTAGCCTAACCCAACTAAATATATTTTAGATTTGTTTACAATAATTTAATACTAAACAAACACAGTGAAATATATTTTTTTTCGTTAGGTTCAGAATGATTTTGGCGAAATTATTGCATACACAAATTTTCACTTGTCCTATATGGCAAGATGAGCGTTGCTATTTAAGCCAAGATAGCAAGTTCTGCCTATTCGGCACGACATATATATATATATATATATATATATATATATATATATATATATATATATATATATATATATTAATATATATATATTATATATATATATATATATATATATATATATATATATAATATATATAATATATATTTATATATATATATATATATATATATATATATTATATATATATATATATATATATATATAATATATATATATATATATATATATGTCGTGCCGAATATGTAAAAATGGTCAATTAGCAAGAACTAATTTAAAATTAAACCCTTTCAAAAATTTTCCCCTATTCTTTTTAAAGATATATTTTTTCATTAATTTAAATGAAAATTTTTTTTAATTTTCACCAAAAATCTTAGAAAACTTACCAACTTTATTAAACAAGAACAATTTTTTTTAGTCAAAACCCAACTAAAATTATTTTAGATTTGTTTACAATTTTTAATATAAACAAAACACAGGAAATTTTTTTTTTTTCGTTAGGTTCAGAATGATTTTGGCAAATTATTGCATACAAAATTTTTTCGTTTGTCCTGATGGCAAGAAAAACGTTGCCTTTTAAAGCCAAGATCGCAAGTTCTGCCTTTTTCGGCACGACATAAAAATAATATTATAATTAATTTAATTATATATATAATAATATATATATATATTTAAATTTTAATATAATTATTTTACTATTTTTTTTACCAATAGGAAAATTTTTAATAATATGGCACAGAAGATTTAAGAGATCATTGTTGATAAAAAAGGGGGGCATTTATTATATTATATTATATATATTATATAAATATATATTAAATATATTTATATATATATATATTTAATATATTATATATTTTTATATATATATTATAAATATTATATATATAATTTTTTAAATATATTTTTTAAAATTTTTTAAAATAATATATATATAATATATATATATAAAAAATTAATATAAAATTTTTATTTTTTTAAAATTAAATATATATTATATATTTATATATTATATATATATTAATTGGAGGATAGATGGGCTAAGGAGCATAGGCCGGGTTTTTCCCCAAATGGGGGAAAATTACCCCCTGGGGGTAATTTACCTTTTTTTGGGGGGTAATGGAGGGGTGACAGAAAAAAGTTAAAATTCTAAAAATCAAAAAAAAAATGCGGTACCCGGGGTAGAGGATTATTTTAACTTTGTCTTAGTATATAAAGTTGAAAGTAAACCATTATAATAAGTAAAAAAGTTAAACCAAATAAAAAAAAACATCAAAAACTAATATACAGTATTGAAAAAAAGAAATTATAGTAAGTGTGTGGAAACCCCAAAAATATTTTGACAAGTTGCTTCGGAAAAAGTCACTAGTAGCCCAGTCGACCTGTCCCGTACGCGTCACTCACTTCCTTGGCGCCTCATTTCACACTGTCAGTTTATCATGAGCATCAGCCGAGGTAGACATAAGCTGGGATTAAGTGTATGCCCTGGCAGTATATATTTTGTATTTTCCCACTGTTACGTGAAATTTTTGTATCATTAATTTTATATACGTAATGTATGGTGGGGCTTATTTTCAATGTTTTGTGGATTAGAGAGTATGCGAGGTGATACGTTCATGTTTTTGCCATATAATCAATAATAACAAAATTTTTTGAAAGGGGTAACATGTTTTATGGGGCATGTTAAATTGGGAAAAAAGCTGAAAAATTTTTGGGAACCCACTGGCATAGGAAAATGGGTCGAAGGGGTTTGGGGGTAGGTTTAAAAAGTAGTTTGAGTGTTCAGCAGAATTTTGTGGTTACAGGAAGCGGGTGGGGGAGGGAAGAGGAGCAATTGGTGGAATGATGATGTAAAGAGAGCATATGAGAGGTTTTTACAAAGTAGAAGTGATGCAAGGAGGGAAGAGTTATGGAGAAAAGAGAGAGGTTAAGAGAGTGGTGAAGCATGAAAAAGAGGGAAAAATGAGAGAGTGGGTGAGATGTTACCCAAACAAAATTTTGTTGAAAATAAGAAAAAGTTTTGGAGTGAGATTAACAAGTTATGGAAGCCTAGAGAACAAATGGATTTGTCAGTTAAAAATAGGAAAGAAGAGTTATTAAATGGAGAATTAGAGGAATTGGGAAGATGGAGGGAATATTTTGAGGAATTGTTAAATGTTGATGAAGATAGGGAAGCTGTGATTTCGTGTATAGGGTAAGGAGGAATAACATCTTGTAGGAGTGAGGAAGAGCCAGTTGTGAGTGTGGGGGAAGTTCGGAGGCAGTAAGTAAAATGAAAGGGGAAAGGGCCCAGCCGGGATTGATGGGATAAAGATAGAAAAGTTAAAAACCCAGGTGGGGATATAGTTTTGGAGGGGTTTGGGTTTGCAATTATTTAATAAATGTATGGAAGGGGTAAGGTACTTAGGGATTGGCAGAGAGCATGCATAGTTCCTTTGTATTAAAGGCAAAGGGACAAAAGAGAGTGCAAAAATTATAGGGGGATAAGTCTGTTGAGTATACCTGGTAAAGTGTATGGTAGAGTTATTATTGAAAGAATTAAGAGTAAGACGGAGAAAAGGATAGGAGATGAACAAGGAGGCTTTAGGAAAGGTAGGGGGTGTGGAACAGGTGTTTTTCAGTGAAACATATAAGTGAAGTATTTAGATAGGCTAAAGAGGTCTTTGTGGCTTTTTTGGGTTTTTTGGGAAAAAAGGTTTTTTAAACAGGGTGAATGGGGGGGAAAATTGGGCAGTTTGTTTGCAGGTTTTAAGGGTGTAGGAGGTATTTTATACTAAAATGCAGGGGAAAGAGTTTTTACGAGGTTAGTGAGGCCCCAAGTTAGATTTATGTGGAAAGGGGAAATTTTTTCCCAGTAAAAGGGGGGCCTTAGACAAGGATGGTGATGCCCAACCGTGGTTTTTTTTAATAAATTTTAAAAGAGGGGGTTTGTAAGAAAAAGTAAATCGAGGGGTTTGGCAAGGGCGGGGGTTTTAAAAAGATAAAAAATTCCCCACTTTAAAGTGGGAGTTGTCCTTTTTCTCTTTGCTAAATGAAAAAACCCGGGTGCTTTTGGGAACCCAATGAAGAGAATTGCAGAAATTTGGTTTTAAATTTTTGGTAGGGTTTTGCAAAAGAAAAAAATTAAAAGAGAATCCCGGAAAATTTGGGGGTTAAAGAGGTTAACAAAAGTTTAAAGGTGTTAAAGTTTGGGAAAAATTTTTCAGATTGGAGGGAAAAGAGTAGGGAGGGGGAATGTATTCAAAATTTTTTGGGAAAAGGGGGAACGTTACAGCGGATGGGTCTATGAAAGATGAGGTGAAAAAAGAATTGTGGGGGGAAAAAAGGGGTGAGGGTGCACTTAGGAGTCTGGGGGAACAAGAACTTTTTTCCCTTGGGGGCAAAGAGGGGGGAATTTTAATGAGATTAAGTTTTAAACCAAAAGCTTTTTTAATATGGGTGGGGAAGCAGGGGTTGATAAATGTTGCAGAAAAAGGGGGGAAAAGGCGGAGGCATGGAGTGTTTTGTCTGAGGGAAATTGTTTTGGTGTGAAAATAATGAGAAATTTCGTATTTTGGGAAATTTTTAGGGGAGGTGCGGGTTTACCAAAACTGTTGCCCCAGGGGGCTGAGGAAAGGGTTTTAAGGTTTTTTGGGGACATGAAGAGAGAATGGAGCAAAACCCGAGTGACTTCAAGGTTTTATCAGTCTGTAGGGGAAGGAAGGCGTGGTTGGGGGTGGGCCCCTGGGAAAAAGGTTGGGGGGGGAGGGGGAAAAGGTGGGTTTTGTGTGCGAGGCCCTCGGATTTTTCCACAGGGAAATGAAAGAGCGTGTTTGATGGGGAGTGAATGGAGAAAAATTTGGGTTTTTTACTATTTGACGTGCTTTTGGGAGTGGGGAGCAAAGAAAACTTTTAGGGAAAGGGGTTCGGGAAAAACCCGGGGGCCGGGGACTTAAAAGCCGGAGAGGGGAAGTACAGGCCTGCACTTGAAGGGGGGGTTTTAAAATTTTGGGCAGTTTAAAAACTGTGTGAAAACACCCTTCTGGCAAGACAGTGATGGAGTGAATATGGTGAAGTTTTTCTTTTTCGGGCCACCCTGCCTTGGGGGAATGGGCCAGTGTGATAATAATAATAGTGATAATATATATATATATATATATATATTATATATATATATATATATATATAAAATATATATATATATATATATATATATTTTAAAATATATATATATAATATATATATATATATATATTATATATATATAATATATATATATATAAAATATATTATTTACATTTACAGCATAAAATTGCTTTCCGACCTTCCCAACAAATTAAGGTGTTCATCCGGCATGTGTGTTCCTTTGTCTTTCAGCCGAGGCAACACCATTCCTGGAGTTTCCCTGGAGAGAGTTCCGGGGGTCAACGCCCCCGCGACCCTGTCTGTGAACAGGCCTCCTGGCGTATCAGAGCCTGATCAACCAGGCTGTTACTCATGGCTGCACGCAATCCAACGTACGAGCCACAGCCCGGCTGGTCAGGTACCGACTTTAGGTGCTTGTCCAGTGCCTGCTTGAAGACAGCCAGGGGTCTATTGGTAATCCCCCTTATGTATGCTGGGAGGCAGTTGAACAGTCTCGGGCCCCTGACACTTACTATATTGTCTCTTAACGTGCTAGTGACACCCCTGCTTTTCATTGGGGGGATGTTGCCTCGTCTGTCGAGTCCTTTGCTTTCGTTGTGAGTGATTTTCTTGTGCAAGTTCGGTACTAGTCCCTCTAGGATTTTTCAAGTGTATATAATCATGTATCTCTCCCGCCTGCGTTCCAGGGAGTACAGGTTCAGGAACTTCAAGCGCTCCCAGTAACTGAGGTGTTTTAAACCCCCGTTATGCCCCCGTGAAGGTTCTCTGTACATTTTCTAGGTCAGCAATTTCACCTGCCTTGAAAGGTGCTGTTAGTGTGCAGCAATATTCCAGCCTAGATAGAACAAGCGACCTGAACAGTGACATCATGGGCTTGGCATCCCTAGTTTTGAAAGTTCTCATTATCCATCCTGTCATTTTTCTAGCAGATGCGATTGAACAATTTTTATGGTCCTTGAAGGTGAGATCCTCCGACATGAATCACTCCCAGGTCTTTGACGTTGGTTTTTCGCTCTATTTTATGGTGAATGTTTTTTTGTACTCTGATGA
The DNA here is from genome assembly GCF_026875155.1 of Cherax quadricarinatus. Classification (NCBI taxonomy): domain Eukaryota; kingdom Metazoa; phylum Arthropoda; class Malacostraca; order Decapoda; family Parastacidae; genus Cherax; species Cherax quadricarinatus. The sequence continues at coordinate 346 of NW_026471715.1, read as the reverse complement.
AATTTTAATTTTCCTCATGTTTACCATATCGGAGTAATTGAAAGTTCTCATCGTGAACTTCATATTTGTTTTCTGCGCCCATTGAAAAGTTTGGTTGATGTCCGGCTGCAGCCTGCATGTCTGTAATGGAAGACACTAAACATGCAGAAACGGTTTTCATCTGCAAAGGAAGACACGGTGCTGTGGCTGACATCCTTGTCTATGTCAGATATGAGGATGAGAAACAAAAGGGGGGGCGAACTGTGCCTTGTGGAACAAGCTTTTTCTACCGTACCGCCTAGACTTTACTCTGTTGCTACTACTCTTTGTGTTCTGTTTTTTGGGAATTATAATCCATCTACCAACT
>NW_026471713.1:0-31004 GCF_026875155.1 Cherax quadricarinatus | reverse complement strand
TCAGGTAGTTCCCGGTGAGGTAGTCTTTGGTGGGGTTCTAGTTGGGATTTTATTGGCAAGGATTTGTCCTATAGTGGAGAAGAAATCATTGAGTTTTGTTTGCTGTTTCTGTTGGGGGATTTGGGGGTTTTAAATCTGATTTGCTAATTTTATTTCGCTATTTCGTGATATCTTTTTTGTTCCCAGAATTTCTGGTAGGGTTTTCCAGGTCTTTTTTATAGTATGCCTACAGTCTTGGAGATTTTCTTGGTGATTTGTTGTATGTGTGTCCGGAACTTAAGGCTACTGTCAAGGTGGATACCTAGGAATTTTCCCTCTGTGAGTCTTGTGACTGATGATTCATTTAGTGTTATGTTAATTGGATCATTTGCAGCTTTGTTTCCAAACTGAATGAAATAGGTTTTTTCAGTGTTCAGGGTAAGTTTGTTAGTCATCATCCAGTCAGATATTTTCTGTAATTCGGCATTAACTGTGTTTGCTAGTATGACTGCGTTTGGGTGGGAAAAGACATATGTAGTGTCATCTGCAAATAATATGGGTTTGAGTAGCTGTGATGCATTCGGTAGATCATTGATGTAGATGAGAAAGAGGAGTGGTCAAAGGACACTTCCTTGTGGGACTCCTACTGTGATTGGTTGGGTGGAAGAGTTTGCATCGTTTGCATACACATATTGAATTCTGTTACTAAGGTATGATTTTAGGTAGTTGAGGGAGTGGCCTCTGATACCATAGTGCATTAGTTTGGAGTACAGCAGTTCATGATTGACTGGATCGATAGCTTTACATAAATCAGTGAAAATGCCCAGCGGGACTTCTTTCTTTTCGAGTGCGGTATATATTAGTTCTAGCATGTGTATGATGGCATCATTTGTGCTTTTATTATCCCTGAATCCAAACTGACAAGGGTTTAATATGTTGTGTGATACGAAGTAGGAATAGATCCGTCTATGAATTAATTTTTCAAAGATTTTAGAGAGCAGTGGTAAGTTAGATATTGATCTATAATTATTCAAGTCAGCTTGGTCACCTCCTTTGTGGATCGGAGTGACCCTCGCTATTTTGAGGACTGTTGGGAAGGTAGATGATTCAATGGGTTTGTTAAAGAGCGTTGCAATAACTGGTGACAATACTTGAGAAGCTTTTTTATACATAAAAGCAGGCAAGTTATTTATGTCCCCTGCCTTGTTTTTAAGTGTGTTTATGATGATCGTAACTTCTATGGGGTTGGTTGGAGCTAGGAATAGCGTATTTGGGTAGGTACCCATGAGGTAGTCTGATGGATGGGTGTTTGTGCGTGGTATTTTGTGTGCTAGATTTTTTCCTATGGTGGAGAAGAAAACATTAAGTCTGTTTGCTGTTTTGGTTGGAGTGAGTAGGGGTTCATCTGATTTTGTTAGTTTGATTGCTTTGTTTTTGGGTAACTTTTTAGTTCCAAGAATTTCAGATAGAGTTTTCCAGTTTCTTTTCATATCACCTTTGATGTTATGTAATCTATTTTCATAATACAATTTTTTTGACCTTATCAGGCTGGTAAGTGCTGACGAGTAACTTTTCGACTGTTCTCTAGTTATTTGACCGATTCTATACTGTTTTTCATATTTGTGCTTTGTTTTAATGGATTTGAGGATGCTTGGTGTTAGCCAGGGATTATTCAGTCTCTTTGCTATGATCTGTTTAGTTTTTTGGGGGCAAAAAAGAGGCTTTGGGCTTTTTTTAGAAAATTATTTATACATTCATTCATATCTGTATGTGTTTCGAGCTCATTTTTGCCAATCGACGTTATTCATAGCTGCTATAAAGTTGTTAACTGCTGTCTCGTTATGTAGTCTGAAGGTTACTGTAGTAATGTCTTGTGGCAGTTTGCCCAGATTAGTTATGAGAAAGGTTGGGTAGTGGTCTGTAGTGTTGTCTGTGATAATGCCTGATTTTAAAAGGGATATAGCGTTTGTCCAGATGTGGTCTATTACGGAGATGCTTGTCTCGGTGATTCTTGTAGGTTTAGATATTGCTGGTAGCAACAGGCAGTTACTGTGTTTGTGAATTCAGTTACTTGTGGGTCCTGGTTGTGTAGTATGTGTATGTTGAAATCTCCAGTTAGTAGTAGGTGGTCTTTATTCATGTGTGCATCAGTAATCATGTTTCCTAGTTTTTCACTAAAGTGGTAAATGTTTGACTGTGGTACTCTGTAGATGTTTATAACTGTGAGGGTTTTTTTGCAGGTCTTTTGATTTAAATTTGGCTATGATATATTTTCCATGTTCGTCCCTTGTGCAAGATTTATTGATACATTTGAGTTGATTTGAGTAGTATATAGCTGTTCCTTCCCCTTGTTGGTCTGTTCTACAGTTGCGTATGGCCATGTAGCCAGGAATGGTATAGACATCTGTAATATCAGGCTTAAGCCAGGTTTCTGCGAGTGTGATGATTGATATATTGGAATGAAGGGAATTGAGTAATGCTGTGAGGTCGTCATAACGTTTGCTCAAGGATCTGACATTGTAGTTAAAGATGGTTATGTTATTGTTTGCACTGAGTAATGTCTTTGCTTGGTCTGCTATATAGTAATTACAGTTGCTGTTTGATTCGTGTAATTCATTTAGTAAAAAATTTACATCAGGATCTATGCCTGTAATCATAAGATGAGAGTAATTTGTCAAACTAGATTTTCTGAGTAAAATACTATAAGATTTATATTGAATCTTCAACTAGACTTATGAATAAGACTTTGTAATTATTCTAAAACTTGTACAAATTTAAAAGAAAAAGGGATTATTACAGAATAGATAATTCAGTTATACACTTAAGCATCTAATAGCACCTCAATTATTTTAACAAATGTGAGTTTATAAACTACGGTAGATATTTACAGCTAAAATAAAGGAGCTAGTGAATATAATAATAAAAGAATGTATTAAAAACAAAATCAGTAGCACCTGAGGTAGTCAGTAGCACCTGGAGTATTTTAATAAATGTGACTATATGGACAAGAGAGTGCAGTAAGCTGCTATGGGACGAAATTCATAAGGCATATGAATATGAAAATGTTGTGCTAATGGGAGATTTTAACTTTAGACAAATTGATTGGAACAATGTGACAGAAATCTTGAGTCTAGTGACTTTCTTGATATGGTTCAGGATTGCTTTTTAAAACAGTTTGTGACAGAACCAACTAGATAAAATACTCTACTCGACTTGGTTCTTGCCAACAAAGAATCACTATTTAATAATCTTTAGGTTAATGATGAGCTTGGGGAAAGCAATCACAAATCACTTAGTTTCAATATATCATGGAGTTACCCAGATAACTGCAATCAAACCTGTCCCAGACTTTTGCTTGGCCGATTTTATGGGACTGAAAAGTTACCTGGGTGGGCTAAATTGAGATGTCCTGACTATAGGTCAGGTAGGTGGCCTTGGTTGCCAGTATGACATTTTTTAGAGCATAATTCTAGCTGCACAGACAACTTTTGTTCTGGGTAGAGAAATTAGATATAACAAAAATTATCCCAAATGGATAAACAATAGATTAAAACATCTCATTATCATAAGAGAGGCATATATAGGCATATCAAAAGAGGGGAGGGGCAGTTAACAAATCAATATATTCAATTAAAGAGAGAACTAAAAAAAGAATAAGAAAAGCAAAAAGGGATTATGAGGCTAAGGTCGCAAGGGATTCGAAGACTAGCCCAAAAGGGTTCTTTCATGTATACAGAAGTAAGATTAGGGACAAGATAGGCCCACTTAAGAGTAACTCAGGTCAGATCACTGATAGTGATAAGGATGTGTGTGAAATTTTCAATACTTCCTCTCAGTTTTTACCTGGGAAAATACTAGCGAAATTCCAGAAATAATAGATTATGTAGAACAGGTCGATAATAAACTGTGGACGATTGTGGTAACTAGTGACATGGTTTTCAGACAAATAGAGAAATTAAACCCTAACAAATCCCCAGGCCCTGATGAACTGTTTGCAAGGGTCTTAAAGGAATGTAAAGAAGAACTTAGCGTACCTTTGGCTGATCTTCTCAACATATCACTGCAAACTAGCATAGTGCCTGATAAATGGAAAATAGCAAATGTAATACCTATTTACAAGGGAGGTGACAGGTCTTTAGCTTCGAACTATAGACCAATAAGCCTTACCTCCATAGTGGGAAAATTTATGGAATCAATAATTGCCGAAGCAATTCGTAGCCATCTCAGAAGGCATAAATTGATTAATGAATCTCAGCACGGTTTTACAAAGGGGCCTTCCTGTCTTCCAAATTTACTAACTTTCTTCACTAAGTTATTTGAGGAGGTAGGTCATGGTATTGAATGTGATATTGTGTAAATGGACTTCAGTAAGGTTTTCAATCGAGTTCCACATCAGAGGCTATTGAGGAAACTTAAGGCACACTAAATAGGAGGAGAAATTTTTTTCTGGGTTGAGGCATGGTTGACGAATAGGCAGCAGAGAGTTTGCATAAATGGGGAGAAATCAAAATAGGGGCACATCACAAGCGGTGTTCCACAGGGGTCAGTTTTGGGCCCCTTGTTGTTCACAATCTAGATAAACGACATAGATGAGGGAATAAATAGCGACATAAGTAAATTTGCTGATGACACCAAAATAGGCCGTCCAATTCATTCTAATGAGGACATTAGAGCACTCCAGGATGTGATTTGAATAGACTCATTCAGTGGTCAGAGGAGTGGCAGATGTAGTTTAATATAGATAAATGCAAAGTTCTAAACATTGGACAGGAAAATAACCATGCCACATATAAACTGAATAATGTAGATCTTAATATTACGGATTGCGAAAAGGATTTAGGAGTTCTGGTTAGTAGTAATCTAAAACCAAGGCAACAGTGCATTAGTGTTTGCAGTAAAGCTAACAGAATCCTTGGCTTCATAGCAAGAAGTATAAATAATAGAAGTCCTCAGGTTGTTCTTCAACTTTATATATCTGGTTATGCCTCATTTAGATTATGCTGCACAGTTTTGGTCACCATATTACAGAATGGATATAAATGCACTGGAAAACGTACAAAGGAGGATGACAAAGTTGATTCCATGTATCAGAAATCTTCCCTATAAGGGTAGACTGAGGGCCCTGAATCTGCACACTGTAGAAAGGCATAGAATTAGCGGGGGATATGATTGAGGTATATAAATGGAAAACAGGAATAAATAAAGGGGATGTAAATAGCGTACTAAAAATATCTAACTTAGACAGGACTCACAGCAATGGCTTTAAATTGGAAAAATTCAGATTCAGGAAGGATATAGGAAAGCACTGGTTTGGTAATAGAGTTGTGGATGAGTGGAAAAAACTCCCGAATAAGTAAGTAAGCGTCATAGATGTTAAGACGTTGTGTAGTTTTAAAAATAGGTTGGATAAATACATGAGTGGGTGTGGGTGGGTGAGAGTTATACCTGACGAGCTTGTGCATAGTCGGATGCAGGGCTCCCCCTTTAATGACATGTCTGACTCACAAGGTCAAGGCTTGATTTAAAGCCAGGGGGAATTGGGCTCCCTCACAAAACCCAAGGCCTGTTGCAGTGTTTTTTCTTTCTTATGTTCTTATGAGGGCAAATATTCTATTAGTGGGATGGATTTGTGAAGGATCTGCCTAGTAGGGGCCATCAGCCTGCGTGTTTTCCTCCTTTCTTGGGTTCTTTGTTCTTATAACTTTTATCCTTGAAAAGGTAACAGCTGAAAATGTTTTAGCACAAAGAATGCAGGGTTGAAGTGGGACTTTAATGGTGTTCAGAAAGTCAAATCTTTTTTTTTGAAATGCTTTTGAATACTAAGTGATACTAATGAGCTTTATGTTTTTTTAGTCACCTAAAATATGAATGGGATTATTTAAAGAACTTTGTTTTCCCCATTTTCATTTAATTTTAAATTTTTTGTTAGTGTTATTATGTGTTTTGTTGAAATTTACAGATTTAATTTTTATTGCAGAGTTTCCGGTTATTGATTTCTTGAAGAAGTAGTAGCCATGCAAGCACATTTCCGGGCAAGAAACTGTACGCCTCTGCAAATGTACTTGGTTGATACTCTGACTAAAATAAAACACTGTTGCTCGTTCCCTTGTTGGACAGTAAGAAACTTTTTTGAAATAAAATTTTTTTTTTTATTGCATTAGTTGTTTCCCACTAAAGTAGAGTGACCCACAGAAGGAAATGCATTTGCCATCACTCATTCAGTAGTTCTTTTGCCAGAGATGCTCATACCTCTCACTTTAAATGATCCTCTCATCTACAACATGCCTGCCCATCCTTCTGAGTGTAGGTACTCTACTTCAAACCTCTAGGACTTTAGTCTAGCTAACTGTTTTTTTTTTTTTCTCAACAAGTCGGCCGTCTCCCACCGAGGCAGGGTGACCCAAAAAGAAAGAAAATCCCCAAAAAGAAAATACTTTCATCATCATTCAACACTTTCACCTCACTCACACATAATCACTGTTTTTGCAGAGGTGCTCAGAACACAACAGTTTAGAAGCATATACGTATAAAGATACACAACATATCTCTCCAAACTGCTAATATCCCGAACCCCTCCTTTAGAGTGCAGGCATTGTACTTCCCATTTCCAGGACTCAAGTCCGGCTATACAAAAATAACCGGTTTCCCTGAATCCCTTCACTAAATATTACCCTGCTCACACTCCAGCAGATCGTCAGGTCCCAAATACCATTTGTCTCCATTCACTCCTATCGAACACACTCATGCACGCCTGCTGGAAGTCCAAGCCCCTCGCCCACAAAACCTCCCTTACTCCTTCCTGGTTTTACCTGTACATATTGTACATAGCGTTTTGAGAGAGATTTATACAGCTTGCAGGTGTTCCTCACTTTAGATTCTGTATTATCAAATTCAGTTATCTGCAATAAACCCAGTTCTGTCAGTACCTAGCCTTTCCATTGAGGTAATTTGATGCTGGTGAAGGGTTCATGATCCAAGAAAGTGTACTTAATCTTCCCTTGCTGGAATGAACCAGATTGTCTCCTAGTTTCCCTGTTCCTTTGACCCCTAAAAGGTGTCACCTCACCTGTTTCTATAATAATATTGTACCAGTCATTTGCAACCTGCAAAATAAGTTCATGCTTATGCAATCATTGCATCCTTGACAATTCCCCAGTACACCCTAATATGGCACAACCTTGCTGACCTAGCCTCACTGTGCATGTGTGCAGAGCTCACATTGATTCAGTAGAGATTGGTCAAGAATGCACATATGAGACTCACCCTCACATTAGACACACTGATTTTAGGAGGGTTATTTAGTTTTTATGCCTTGTGATTACTTTTTCCTAGGTAGTAGGTTGGTAGACAGCAACCACCCAGGGAGGTACTACCGTCCTGCCAAGTGAGTGTAAAACGAAAGCCTGTAATTGTTTTACATGATGGTAGGATTCCTGGTGTCTGTTTTCCTGTCTCGTAAGCATGCAAGATTTCAGGTACGTCTTGCTACTTCTTCTTACACTTAGGTCACACTACACATACATGTACAAGCATATATATATGTACACACCCCTCTGGGTTTTCTTCTATTTTCTTACTAGTTCTTGTTCTTGTTTATTTCCTGTTCTCTCCATGGGGAAGTGGAACAGAATTCTTCCTCCGTAAGCCATGCGTGTTGTAAGAGGCGACTAAAATGGCAGGAGCAAAGGGCTAGTAACCCCTTCTCCTGTATATATTACTAAATGTAAAAGGAGAAGCTTACGTTTTTCCTTTTGGGCCACCCCGCCTCGGTGGATACGGCCGGTGTGTTGAAAGAAAGAAGATTTAGTTTTTATGCCTTGTGATTGCTTTTTTCTAGGTAGTAGGTTGGTAGACAGCAACCGCCCAGGGAGGCACTACCGTCCTGCCAAGTGAGTGTAAAACAGAAGCCTGTAATTGTTTTACACGATGGTAGGATTGCTGGTGTCTTTTTTTTTGTCTCATACACATGCAAGATTTCAGGTACGTCTTGCTACTTCTACTCACACTACAAATACATGTACAAGCATATATATACACACCTCTCTGGGTTTTCTTCTATTTTCTTTCTAGTTATTGTTCTTGTTTATTTCCTCTTACCTCCATGGGGAAGTGGAACAGAATTCTTCCTCCGTAAGCCATGCATGTTGTAAGAGGCGACTAAAATGCCAGGAGCAAGGGGCTAGTAACCCCTTCTCCTGTATGTATTACTAAATGTAAAAGGAGAATCTTTCGTTTTTCCTTTTGGGCCACTTCGCCTCGGTGGGATACGGCTGGTGTGTTGAAAGAAAAGAAAGATTACTTTTTTTTCATTTACTGTATACAGTTGAACCCCTGAATTTACGAAGCCTAGGTTCCTAGAGTCTTTATTAATCTTGAAGTAACATATACCATATTTTCCGGCATATACGGCACTCTTATTCCCCCCTGCTTTCCCAAACAAGTTGCAATAAATCACCCTGTGCCTTGTATGCTCAAGGTCAAGATCAAGGGCAGGCTTTGGGTTAATAGCAGTGGTGATTTCAGTGGTGTACTACTGGTAAACCAAACTCTAAATGCCCCCATCCCTTACAGCAGTGATGGCAGTGAAGCAGACAACAGTGTGCACAAGGTCACACTTCTTTCAGCTACTTTGTGCACGTAACCAACCACCGACTGGCTCACTCATTTTACAGCAAGAACTGTACTATTTTTTCCTAGAATTTGCCTGCCAAAATTAAGGGTGTGGTGTGGCAGGGAAATATGGTAATTCAAATTCCATGGCTAGTTTCACTCTTCCATTTCTTTTTCTGGTCATATCTATTGCTCTGATGTGGTAAATATTGACATTCATAAAACAGAATAATAAAAGAGAGAAGGGAGTTAGTTATAGTAAATCTAGTGAATACATTTTAAGCAAACTCCTTTTACTAGTTCTCAATTTAGGAGTTGCACTCCAAAAAAAAAAAAAAAATAGACAGAGCAAAAAAAAAAGAAGTCTACATTCCATGATTTATTTGTAGCAAAAACAATACAAACTTGCTTCAAATTCACCAAAAAATGTGTGTACAAGAAATGAATGCATTTTATAAATGGTAGTTTTTTCAAAATGTCACCATAGACCCAGCTCAGAAAAAGACAATGGTGTATTTGTTTAAGTATTGTTCAAATAGATTTTCTTAAGAAGAGAAAGGCTTTAGAGGTTAGAAATAATGTAGAAAGTAATTTTCAGAAAATTTCCTTATGCAATTTGACTCCCATGTTTGTTTTTTTTAACCTTCTCTCTTTAAATAGTGTTCTTATTACATTCAAATTCATCTTAATGAGAGAAAATAAATAGATTTGGGCCATGGAAATTCAGTCAGTACATGTTTTGTTTTATTTGATATTTATTAACACATGGGCCAATTCCCACCAAGGCAGGGTGGCCCCCCAAAAAAAAACTTTCACAATCATTCACTCCATCACTGTCTTGCCAGAGGCATGCCTACACTACAGTTACAAAACTGCAACATTAACACCCCTCCTTCAGAGTGCAAACACTGTACTTCCCATCTCCAGGACTCAAATCCGGCCTGCCATTTTCCCTGAATCCCTTCATAAATGCTACTTTGCTCAGACTCCAACAGCATGTCAAGTATTTAAAACCATTTGTCTCCATTCACTTCTATCAAATACGCTCAGTATATATTGATTGATATTGTAGGTTTAACTTTCAATTTACGGGTCATGTGTCATGCACTGGAGCTTCATACATAAGACTATGGATATCACATTCTGGTAGATCTGGAGTTTCTTATGCAGGATATCACATTCCAGCAGGTCTGGTGCCATGCAAAAAGAAAATTACTGTCCCGAAAAACCTGTGAATAATTGAAATTCCCTTCAGTTAAAATTGTAAATTAGGATAATGATGAATTTTGAGGCTTGACTGTAGAATGTTCAACAAAATATTGTACAATGTTCAACAAGATACTGTACAATGTTCAGCAAGATACTGTAGTGTTCAACAAGATACAGTAGGGCCCGACTTATACGGCAGGTTAGGTTCCAGGCTTCCACCGTAAAGCGGAAATCGCCGTGTTTATAAATGCATATAAATATTAGATAACAAATTTACACTAACATATATTAAGTTAGCAATAGAACTAGGTATTAAAAATAATAAAAAAGTAAAATACACATGTAGTACACTCATTACTTACCTTAAAATATTTGTAGTCTTAATCTAGGGTGAGATGAGTAGTATTTATTGTAAGAAATCAAGTGTGGTATGTATGGCAACCAGTCAGGCTACCAGGCCAACTCACCAACACATAATATTCTATGACATTTAAGCGTCCCAGAGCGATAAAATGCATATACAGTTCACTCATTACTTACCTTAAAATATTTGTAGTCTTAATGTAGGGTCAGAGGTGAGTAAACGAGATAAAACGAATAAATGAGAGAGAGAGAAAGAATGAGTACATAAGAGAGGACAGGCACAGAGTTATGTAAACAGACCAGGTGAACGCAAGTTTTGTAAACAAAGTGTACACGTCTGGTTTGTGTACAAGTTGTCTCTACATTGATATGGTAGAATAAGTAAAGAAGAACATTCCCATTCTCATGTTATTTATTATTATTTGGACATGATACATAGTTGTACAAAAGAAATACAGTGGAACCTCAAATATCGAACGTAATCCATTCCATGAGTATTTCAAATAAGAGGCTTTATAGTTGTACAAATTTTTAGGAAGTTTCATGAGTTACTGAGCATTCAAGTGAATGGAGTACTCTATTAGGTAATGTAATTACAAAAAACATAGTTTGATACGTTCACTGGGCTCTGGTGGCCTGGTGGTTAACGCTCTCGCTTCACACGGTGAGGTGCCTGGGTTCGATTCCCAGCCAGAGTAGAAACATTGGACGTGTTTCTTTCCACCTGTTGTCTATGTTCCCCATCAGTAAAATGGGTACTTGGGTGTTAGTCGACTGGTGTGGGTCGCATCCTGGGACACTGACCTAAGGAGGCCTGGTCACAGACCGGGCCGCGGGGGCGTTGACCCCCGGAACTCTCTCCAGGTAAACTCCAGGTTATACATTTATGAGATACAGTTAATCAGTATTTGTTTAGTTGCGGGTGAGTAAGTGGTTTTTAAGAAGAGACTTGAATTGATAAACAGACAGTGTTTCTTTTATATTCACAGGTAATGAATTCCAGATTTTTGGGCCTTTTATTTGCATTGCATTTTTACATAGTGTGAGATGGACACGAGGAAAATCAAAGCGTGATCTGTGCCTTGTGTTGTGGTCATGCGTTCTGTTGAGGTTGGTAAGGAGAAGTTTGAGGGGAGGGTTTATATCCGAGTAAAGTCTTCTATGTATGTAGTAGGTGCAATAATAAGTATGGATGTTCTGTACAGTGAGTAAGTTTAGAGTTTTGAATATTGGTGGAATATGCTGCCTGTTGTGGGAATTTGTTATCATTCTGACTGCAGCCTTTTGTTGGGTAATTAATGGTCTGAGATGGTTTATTGTTGTTGAGCCCCATGCACAAATTCCATAGGTGAGATGCGGGTAAATAAGTGAGTGATATAGGGCCAGGAGGGCTGACTGTGGAACATAGTACCGTATCTTCGATAGTATGCCTAAGGTCTTGGAGATTTTCTTGGAAATGTGTTGTATATGTGTTTGAAATTTGAGTCTATTATCAAGGTGGATTCCTAAGAATTTTCCCTCTGTAAGCTTTGTGATAGGCGATCCGTTTATCATTATGTTAAAAGGGACATCTGTGGTTTTGTTTCCAAACTATATGAAGTAGGTTTTCTTAATATTGAGAGTAAGTTTGTTAATCATCATCCAGGTAGATATTTTCTGTAATTCGGTATTTACAGTATTGGCTAGCATGACTGGGCTTGGGTGAGAGAAGACGTATGTAGTGTCATCTGCAAATAGTGTGGGTTTGAGTAGTTGCGATGCATTTGGTAGGTTGTTTATGTAAATGAGAAAGAGAAGAGGGCCAAGGACACTTCCCTGTGGGACACCAACTGTAATTGGCTGTGTCGAAGAGTTTGCTCCATTTTTGTACACATATTGGCTTCTGTTGCTAAGGTATGAATTTAGGCAGTTCAGGGAGTGCCCTCTTATACCATAGTGAGACAATTTTATATGCAGCAAATCATGGTCAACTGTATCATAAGTTTTTCGTAAATCATTGAAGATCCCCAATGGGACTCTTTTTTTTTTTTCTCGCATGCAGTGTATATTTGTTCTAGCATGTGTATAATAGCATCATTTGTGTTTTTATTAGGCCTGAACCCAAACTGACAGGGGTTGAGTATGTTGTTCAAGATGAGTAGGAATAGATTCGCTTATGAATTAATTTTTCAAAGATTTTAGAGAAAGGGTGTAAATTGGATATTGGCCTATAGTTATTAAAGTCTGTTTGATCTCCTCCTGTATGTATTGGGGTGACCCTTGCTATTTTGAGATTTTGAGAACTGTGGGGAAGGTAGTGGATTTGTTAAAGAGTGTTGCAGTGATTGGTAATAGCACTTGCTATTACCAAAATCATCTCCATTTCTGTAATGTGTCTTCCATTCTATCAAATGAGACCAAGAAATCGCAAATACAACTATAAAAAACATACGAAAAAACACTGTAAAGTCGCTGTTTTAATTGAAAATCACGGTCTCAGTTTTTTTTTCTCTCATTATACACTGTGCTGCAGGATTTGTTTTATGTGGTGCACACATACCACATATAGGTGTTCTCTCATATCTAGGCCCAAATGTACCACTCACAGCTTATCAGAGTGAGCTGAGCTCATGGCGTAGATCAACGGTTTGGACCCTGAACGTAAAGCCATAGATCTACAGGACGGACCCTGAAAGGGTTAAGTTGGATAATCTGTTCTCATACAATTTTTTGCCCTTCTTATCAGGCTGGTTAGGATTGATGAGTAACATTTTGTTTGGTCTCTGGTTGTGACCCATTCTATACTGTTTTTCATATAGGTGCTTTATATTTATGGATTTGAGGATGCTAGGTGTTAGCCAGGGATTGTTCAGTCTCTTAGCTGTGATCTTTTTTTTTTTTTTAGGGCAGTGCTTCTTATAGAGGTATTTGGTCTTTTTTAGAAAATAATTAATATATTCATCAGTATCTGTATAGGTTTCTAGCTCAGTTAGCCAGTCGATGTTTGCCATTGCTGTTGTGAAGTTATTAATGGCTGCCTCATTATGAAGTCTGAAGGTTAGTTTAGTAGTGCCTTGGGGTAATTTACCTAGATTGGTTATGAGAAAGGTAGGGTAGTGGTCTGTGGCATTATCTATGATTATGCCTGATTTTAAAGGGGATATGGTGTTGGTCCAGTTGTGGTCTAATAGGGAAACACTAGTCTCTGTAATTCTTGTAGGTTTTGTTACTGTTGGTAGCAACAAGCAGTTACTCATGGTGTTTGTGAATTCAGTAATGTGTGGGTCCTGGTCTTGCAGGAGATTTATATTGAAGTCACCTGAGGGTAGTAAGTGATCTTTATTCATGTGTGCATCAGTTATCATACTTCCTAGGTTTTCACTAAAACAGCTAATGTTTGACTGTGGTACTCTGTAGATGTTTATCACTGTGAGAGATTTTTGTAGGTATTTGGATTTGAATTTAGCTATTATATATTCCCCATGTTCATCCCTTGTGCAAGTATTATTGATACATTCTAGTTGGTCTGAGTAGTATATAGCTGTGCCATCTCCCTGTTGGTCTGGCCTACAGTTGTGTATGACTGTGTAACCAGGAATGGCATAGATTTCTGTGATATCTGGCTTTAGCCAGGTTTTGGTGAGAGTAATGATGGACATACTGGCATGCAGGGAATTTAGTAATGCTGTGAGGTCATGGTAATGTTTGCTTAAAGAGCTGACATTGTAGTTAAAGACAGTTATGTTGTTGTTGGCTCTGAGAAGTGCCTTTGTTTGTTCTGTTGTGTAGTAATTACAGTTATGTTTGATTCATTTAAGTCATTCAGTAAGAGATTGGTATCAGGACCAATGCTTGTGGATCTATAATTAGACTTAAGTATAAGACAATTTTTAGAAGAAATGACGCTCTGAGTGAAGGCTAATGGAAATAAGTCACTCTGTCTGACTTTTTTGGGTTATCCTAGGTTCTCTACACATATGCTGTTCTTTCTTTCTTTCAACACACCAGCCGTATCCCACCGAGGCGGGGTGGCCCAAAAGGAAAAACGAAAGTTTCTCCTTTCAAATTTAGTAATATATACAGGAGAAGGGGTTACTAGCCCCTTGCTCCCGGCATTTTAGTCACCTCTTACGACACACATGGCTTACAGAGGAAGAATTCTGTTCCACTTCCCCATGGAGATAAGAGGAAATAAACGAGAATAAGAACTAGAAAGAAAATTGGAGAAAACCCAGAGGGGTGTATATATATATGCTTGTACGTACATGTATGTGTAGTGTGACCTAAGTGTGAATAGAAGTAGCAAGACATACCTGAAACCATGCATGTTTATGAGACAGAAAAGTGGACATCAGCAATCCTACCATCATGTTAAACAATTACTGGCTTACATTTTACACTCACTTGGCAGGGCAGTAGTACCTCCCTGGGCAATTGCTGTCTACCAACCTACTACCTAGAACATATGCTGTTATGTATGATAATCTGTGTAACTGTATTTGTGTATACCTGAATAAACTTATTTACATACGAAAGGAATAATTTTCTACAGTTACCCCCAGTAACACATTTTCTCTGATGTTGGACTAGAGAAAATGTTATTCTTGCCGTCACTCGTACAAGTCTGGCTCCCACATCTCGTATTGATGTTTATTTATTATGTGGGGTTTTTTTCTCTTATATGTATGTATGGTTTATTATATAATTTTTTAAAAAATTATGGATGGATTAATGAAAATGTGTATATTAACATCATATACGACATTTAATGAGATTCAGTGATTATTATTATTAATACTAATATGGCGTCACTCGTACAAGGTATCTGGCTCCCATATCTCGTATTTATGTTTATTTATTCTGCTATGGGGGTATTTTCATCTTTTAGTTTTGTATCATGTTTGTTATATAATTTGAAAAAAAATCATAGAGGATTTAAAGAAAAAAGTGTATATTTAAAGTAAAATAGACTTTAAGAGAAATCAGTGATTTTATTATTATTATTATTTTTTTATTTTTATTTTTTTTATTATTATTTTATTATTATTATTTCATCATTACTGGAAAGGTGTTCGAGGGCTAAACACCCTTACTGATTTTATATGTACCCGACACCGATAGTGTGTAAGTTTTTTAGGTCGGTAACAGTGGACCCCCGCTTTGCGACTTTAATCCGTGCAAGAGGGCTCATTGTTATGCGAATGATCGGTATGCAAATAAAATTTTCCCCATAAGAAATAATGGAAATCAAATTAATCCGTGCAAGACCCCCAAAAGTATGAAAAAAAAATTTTTACCACATGAAATTTTACATTTTCCTAAACACAAAGAGAAGGTTTACATGCACAATGTAGAGTAGTACATGCACTTTTTTATATTGTGCATGTACTTACTCTACTAAATGAAGAGTAAATGACACTTACCTTTATTGAAGATGCAGCAATGACTGATGAGACACTGTGCCCTGGGAGTGCCTTTTCCTCCTGAGTACTGTAGGTCCTGTTTGGATTTTCTTCCAGAACAGGCCCCTTATCACACTGTTTTATGCCACTACGATTCTTAAATCTCTCAAACCAAACCCTTTGTTTGCTTTAAATTCACCATTATGAGCACTAGTTCAGGCATTTTCCCTGTTCACCTGGGTGTTGCGGGCTGGTGTGGGTTGCATCCTGGGAGACAAGATTAAGGACCCCCAAAGGAAATAAGTTAAGACAGTCTTCGATGACACTGACTTTTTTGGGTTTTTCCTGGGTGGCAAATCCCCTGGGGTTAATTGTTTCTTGGTATTCTCAATAAGCCACACCAACAACAGTGCTACAGCAGCAGCAGACGATGCTACAGCAGCAGCAGGGCGATGCTACAGCAGCAGCAGACGATGCTACAGCAGCAGCAGCAGCTGTACCACCAATAGTAGCGATGGTTGATTGGGGTTTTTTATACAAAACCCGGCCAGCTCGGAGACACGCACTCCACTTTCATACTTATCAATGATCTTTTTCTTTATCTCTATAGTAAATTTTCACCCTTTTGCTGTAGGGTTGGCACTAGAAGCTTTTCTTGGGGCCCATGGTCATTATTTTGCAGATAAATCACCAAAAAACACTGTAATAATACGAAATGTTCCCAAATTTTATGGGTTGGATGTTACCGCGGAGGCTGGCTGGTAAACAATGCCACCGGTGGCACATGTGAGGCTGGCTAAGGGCGCACATTGGACACGTCTCAGACGAAGAGCGGTGAGCGGGTTTTTGAGCGGTATGCGAGGCAAAATTTTTGCGATAAAAGCGAGCGGTATGCGGATTGAACGTTATGTGATGCCGACGGTATGCGGGGGTCCACTGTACATAAGTATAATTAAAAGAGTATATATAAAATATGAAATAACTTTTAGCACCTTCAGGGTCCAAGGCCAAAATCTGAAATGGTGCTCCAGTGTCCAAGAAATTAAAAAAAAAAAAATTATTTTTTCTTACAGAATTAGAGTATATTTTTGTGAAGGTAATAAGACAAAAAAAAAAAATTCTGATCAGTACTTACCGAGATACAGCGGCGGGAAGTTGACCCAAAATGACCGGGTGGCGGCAACATTAGTGACTTCCGCAAAATCCCATTTTTTTTATTTTACGTTTTTTATACTTTTTTCTTTTCTTTTCTATTTTTTTCTTTTTCTAATAACATTTGTGGCCTGTGAGACCAGTATAATGTATATTGTATTAGTGTACACTCATTGTATTCCACGCAATAACTGCACTAATTTGTTTATCATTATATTGCTTTCAAAACTTGTTTACAAGTTTATTGTAAACAAAGTGATGAAAATATTAGTGCGGTTATTGTGTTGAATACAATGGTACCATATGGTACAATGGTGCCATAGGGTGAAATTGTACCATATGGTACAATGACACCATATGATACAATGGTACAATATGGCACAATGGCACATGATACAATGGTACCATATGATACAATGGTATCATATGATACAATGGTACCATATGGTACAATGGCACCATTTGGTACAATGGTACCATATGATACAATGATACCATATGGTGCAATGGTACCTTATGGTACCATATGGTGTAATGGTACAATATGATGCAATGGTACCATATGGTACATTGTACCATACAGTACAATGATACCATATCGTTCATTGTACCATATGGTACTGTTGTATTCAACACAATAAACACTAATATTTTCATTATTATTTTGTTTACAATAGTTGTTTACAACAAAAATATGCAAAAATGTTGTATATTGGTAATGTTCTATTATATATTTACAAGTGTACAGGAACCTGACGTGTTCCTTGAGGTGGATGACAAAGCACTTTGTCTCGGAAACTGCAGTGTCAGTAGCTAGCTTGTGTCGCCACTCACTTAGTCTTGGCTGGTGTCTCATGCCACCAACACCTGTTGACCATATGGTACATGGTATCATATGTTACAGGGTACCATATGATACATTGTACTATATGGTACAGGGTTACCATATGGCACAGGGTACCATATGGCACAGGGTACCATACAGTACAGGATACCATATGGTACAGATACAGGGATAACTATTGAAATAAGTCACCCTGACTTTTTTGGGTTATCCTAAGATTTTATACGTATGCTGCTTTGTATGATAATCTACGTAATTGTATTTCTGTACACCTGAATTAACTTACTCAAGTGCATGTGGCATCATAAGTAAGTTTATATAGTTATACACAAAGTTACATAGAATATCATACTTAGCAGCATATGTTTGGAGAACCTAGGATAACCCAAAAAAGTCAGACAGACTTATTTCCATTAGGGTCCCTGTACCCTGTACCATATGGTATAATGTACCATATGGTACAATGTACTATATAGTACATTGTACCATATGGTACCATTGTACCATATGATACCATTGTACCATATGATACCATTGTATGACATGGCACCATTGTACCATATGGTACCATTGTACCATATGGCACAATGGTACCATATGGTTCAAAACCATAGAATTTGTCTTCAGCTCCACTTCCAGCAGTCTTAGAACTGTAAGTTGTGAAGAGGAGAGTCAGAATTCACCCCGAGAGTGAGTGGGGAGTGAGAGCTACCTTGCCGCCAGGCACTATGAACAAAGCTACTTTGCCGGCGTTCCCACAATGCCATGCGGGCGTCCAGATTTTTTCTGTGGTATGCACACTGACCACCCAGACCCATTCTCTCAGATGTAGGCCTACCAGCCTTCTTGTGCTAAATTTGACGCCGCTAGAATTTTGGCATAGATCTACGGTTTGAACCCTGAACGTAAAGCCATAGATCTATGGGACGGACCCTGAAAGGGTTAAAAACACTTGAAATTTTGGAGTTTCCAGACATAATGGAGAGACTTAGTGCTTACCGATCTCGCAGAGAATGTAAACAAACCGGGTGGAGCATATTGACCATATTAGAAAGTCAGGTGTGGGGAGCTGTATAGAGAGTTTTGGTCATAATTTGAAATGACTGTATTAGTGGAATGCCATAAAGTGAAACGCCGTAAAGCGGGGCCCTACTGTACTGTACAGTGTTCTACAAGATACTGTTTACAACTTTAATAGTTATCCCCAGCTGTACCTTTGTATATTAATGTCACTTGATTCTTTATAACCACATTCATTTCATGCTTAATAAAAAATGAAAGTTCTTTTTCTTCCTATAACCTAAAATTGGTTCTCTTTCAGCTCTGCACTACAAGGAGCTTTCCATAGAGTAGCTTATTCATGTCCTTTAACCCTTTCAGGGTTTCAGCCGTACTAGTACGGCTTACAAGCCAGGAGTTTTTACGTACTACGTATTCTGGACCCTATTCGGAAATTGGCATCTTTTGAAATTTGTGTGAAATTGGCAAAATTGCTAAATTCTGACCACTGTATTGGATAGTTGAAACCAGTAAGTGGGTGGTTTCTTGTACTCATTCGATAGAAAAAATGGAGTTCTGGCGAAATAGTTATGATTTTTGTCGACAAGTACACTGAATTGGCCGAAAAATAGGGCTCAAAGCGGGCAAAATCGCCGATGCGTAAACATCGTCGAGACCACTAACTTCGCGAGAGCATAATTCTGTAAGTTTTCCATCAAATTTCATACTTTTGGTGTCATTATGATCAGGAAAATATTCTCTATCTTTTCATAAGAATTTTTTTTTTTTTTTTTTTTTTTTTTTTTAATTTGGCCGACCCTGAGAACAAGTCTCTGAGAGGGCCTGTCGACCCTGAAAGGGTTAATCCTATGTCAGCTGTTTATGAAAATAAAGTAAAAGCCCAGCATTGGTTTCATCATTTAAATAATTAGGATGATTCCTCTTCCAGCAAAATTTCAGTGCTATATGTCCCAGTATATTTAACCCTTTCAGAGTCGACAGGCCCTCTCAGAGACTTGTTCTCAGGGTCGGCCAAATTTAAAAAAAAAAAAATATTTTTTCTTATGAAAAGATAGAGAATCTTTTCCTGATCATAATGACACCAAAAGTATGAAATTTGATGGAAAACTTATGGAATTATGCTCTCGCAAAGTTAGCGGTCTCGACAATGTTTACGCATCGGCGATTTTGCCCACTTTGAGCCCTATTTTCTGCCAATTCTAGTGTACTTGTCAACAAAAATCATAACTACAGTGGACCCTCGCCTAACGCTATTAATCCCTTCCTGAGAGCTCAACATTAGGCGAATTAATTTTCCCCATAAGAAATAATGGAAATCAAATTAATCTGTTCCTGACACCTCAAATTATGAAAAAAAAAAATTTTTACCACATGAAATTTTAATACACACAAACTGAAGAAGACATGCACAGTTACATGACACTTACCTTTATTGAAGATCTGGTGATGATTGATGGGATGGGAGGAGGGGAGAGTGTTAGGATGGTGTTAGTGTTTAGAAGGGGAATCCCCTTCCATTAGGACTTGAGGTGGCAAGTCCTTTTCTGGGGTTACTTCCCTTCTTTTAATGCCACTAAGACCAGCTTGAGAGTCACTGGACCTCTGTCGCACAACATATCTGTCCATAGAGGCCTGTACCTCCCATTCCTTTATGACATTCCTAAAGTGTTTCACAACATTGTCAGTGTACAGGTTGCCAACACGGCTTGCAATAGCTGTGTGAGGGTGATTTTCATCGAGAAAGGTTTGCAATTTAAGCCACATTGAACACATTTCCTTAATCTTTGAAGTAGGCAACTTTCTCAATTTCTCTATCCCCTCCTCCGAAGCAGTTTCCTCAGGTGTGGCCTCTTGCTGGTGAAGATGATCTAGCAGCTCATCAGTGGCTACTTCTTCATTGTCCTCCTCCACCAACTCTTCCACATCCTCCTCACTAACCTCCAACCCCAAGGACTTCCCCAATGCCACAATGGATTCCTCAACTAGCATAGGATTCCCAGGGTTAGCCTCAAACCCTTCAAAATTCCTTTTGTCTACACATTCTGGCCACAGTTTCTTCCAAGCAGAGTTCAAGGTCCTCTTAGTCACTTCCTCCCAAGCCTTACCTATAATGTTTATACAATTGAGGATGCTAAAGTGATCTCTCCAAAACTCTCTTAGAGTCAGTTGAGTTTCTGAGGTCACTACAAAGCACCTTTCAAACATAGCTTTTGTGTACAGTTTCTTCAAGTTGGAAATGACCTGCTGGTCCATGGGCTGCAGGAGAGGAGTGGTATTAGGAGGCAAAAACTTGACCTTAATGAAGCTCATTTCCGCAGAAAGTCGCTCTGCCGCGTTTGAAGGATGGCCAGGAGCATTGTCTAATACCAGGAGGTACTTAAGGTCTAATTTCTTTTCAGTTAGGTAATTTTTCACAGTGGGGGCAAATGCATGGTGTAATCAGTCATAGAAAAAGTCCCTAGTGATCCATGCCTTACTGTTTGCCCTCCACAGCACACACAAATTAGCCTTGAGGACATTGTTTTTCCTGAACACTCTGGGAGTTTCATAGTGATACACCAATAAAGGCTTCACTTTGCAATCACCACAGCATTGGCACACATCAACAGAGTAAGCCTTTCTTTCATAGGCTTATGTCCTGGGAGTGCCTTTTCCTCCTGAGTAATGTACGTCCTGTTTGGCATTTTCTTCCAAAACAGGCCTGTTTCGTCACAATTAAACACTTGTTCAGGTTTCAGTCCTTCACTGTCTATGTACTCCTTGAATTCCTGCACATATTTTTCAGCCGCTTTGTGGTCCAAACTGGCAGCCTCGCCATGCCTTATCACACTATGTATGCCACTACGATTCTTAAATCTCTCAAACCAACCTTTGCTGGCCTTAAATTCACTCACATCATCACTAGTTGCAGGCATTTTTCTAATTAAATCGTCATGCAACTTCCTAGCCTTTTCACATATGATCGCTTGAGAGATGCTATCTCCTGCTATCTGTTTTTCGTTTATCCACACCAATAACAGTCTCTCAACATCTTCTATCACTTGCAATCTCTGTTTCGAAAACAAAGTTGCACCTTTGGCAAGAACAGCTTCCTTGATTGCCATTTTCTTGGCCACAATAGTAGCGATGGTTGATTGGGGTTTTGTGTACAACCTGGCCAGCTCGGAGACACTCACTCCACTTTCATACTTAGCAATGATTTCTTTCTTCATCTCCATAGTAATTCTCACTCTTTTTGCTGTAGGGTTGGCACTGGAAGCTTTCTTGGGGCCCATGGTGACTTATTTTGAAGGTGCAATCACTAAAAAGGCTGTGATAATATGAAATGTTCCGATTGTATACTTGGAAGCGACCGCGGTGGCTGGCTTGTAAACACTGGCACCCATGGAACAAGTGAGGTGCGCTCAGGCCGCATGTGGACGCGTCTCGAATGAACCACGTTGAGCGAGTTTTTTACCGCTAGCCGAGGCAAAATTTTTGCGTTGAAATGTATCGCTAGGCGGATTTAACGTTATGCAATGCGTTTGTTAGGCGAGGTTCCACTGTATTTCGCTAGAACTCCATTTTTTCTATCGAATGAATACAAGAAACCACCCATTTACCGATTTCAACTATCCAATACAGTGGTCAGAATTTAGCAATTTTGCCAATATCACACAAATTTCAAAAGATACCAATTTCCGAATAGGGTCCAGAATAAACAAGAAAGACATTCCTGGCATTAAAATAACATTTCTTCTGTTCATTAGTCATGTCCCCAGGCCCCTCTTACATTCTTTTGCTTTCCACTTTGAATTTTTATTCTCACAAGAATATAGAAGATTTACTGTTATGCAGACTACTGCATTAGTGTAGAAATGGTATAAATAATATCAGCGCGCTTGTGAAAGAATGTTAGTCTCAAAAGTTGATGTGTATTGGACGCATAGCATGATTTGTTTGCTTTTGAACTTTGGTAAAAATCGAACATTTCTGCTACTTTGAACTCAATTTCAAGGTACAGTACTTTTCTTTGTAAAACCAGTCAAAATCATCTCAATTTCTGTAATATGTCTTCCATTCTATAAAATGAGACCAGGAAAACTAGAATACAGTGGACCCCCGGTTCACGATATTAATCCGTTCCTGAGAGCTCATCGTAAACCAAAATTATCGGAAAGCGAATCAATTTTCCCAATAAGAAATAATGGAAATCAAATTAATCCGTGCAAGACACCCAAAAGTATGAAAAAAAAACTTTTACCACATGAAATATTAAGTTTAATGCAATATAATAATTACAATAACAATAATAACAATAGAATAATTGACACTTACCTTTAATGAAGATCTGGTGATGATTGATGGGATGGGAGGAGGAGAGAGTGTTGAACCTATTGTTTAGAAGGGGAATCCCCTTCCATTAGGAGGGGGATTCAGGTTTCAATCCTTCAGCCTCTATGTACTCCTTGAATTCATGCACATATTTTTCAGCTGCTTTTTGGTCTGAACTGGCAGCCTCACCATGCCTAATCACACTATGTATGCCACTACGATTCTTAAATCTTTCAAACCAACCTTTGCTGGCCTTAAATTCACTCAGATCACCACTAGTTGCAGGCAATTTCTTTGCCAAATCATCATGCAACCGCCTAGCCTTTTCACAAATGATCGCTTGAGAGATGCTATCTCCTGCTATCTGTTTTTCATTTATCCACGCCAATAACAGTCTCTCAACATCTTCTAACACTTGCGATCACTGTTTTGTAATCACAGTTGCACCTTTTGCAAGAACAGCTTCCTTGATTGCTGTTTTCCTGCTCACTATAGTAGAGATGGTTGATTGGGGTTTACTATACAACTTGGTCAGCTCCGACACACGCACTCCACTTTCGTACTACTTTGCAATTATCTCTTTCTTCATTTCAATAGTCATTAGCACCCTAGGTTTCGAAGGGTTGACACTAGAAGCTTTCTTGGGGCCCATGGTGACTTATTATGCAGAGAAAAGCACCAAAAACAGTGATAATAAGGATAATATGGAATGTACCGAATGTATCCTTAGATGCGCGCACACTGGCTGGCTTGTAAACACTGGACACGTCTCGTACGAATCGTATCGCATACCGGGTTTTGTAACGGGAACCGAGGCAAATTTTTTGCGATATAATGCATCGGATACCAGATTTATCAGATACTGATGGCATCGCGAACCGGGGGTCCACTGTACAACAGTAAATACCATACGAAAATACAGTGCAAAGTCGCTGCTTTAATCCAAAAACACGGTCAAAGTTTTTTTTTCTCATTACGCACTGTGTGCTGCAAGATTTTTTTTATACCACGCATACTGACCACATAGACCCATTCTTTCATATGTAGGCCTACCAGCTTTCTCTCACTAGATTTGAGGACGCTAGAATTTAATCGTATTAGTATCAAAACCCCTGGTGCGTAAGCCGTACTAGTACGGCCGAAACCCTGAGAGGGTTAATAATGTTTCATGAATAATGTAAGTGCAGTAAGGGATTTTTTATTTTTTTTTTTTCAGATTCTGTGATGAGTGAACTAACGAATGAAGCTCGAAAGTGCTTAAGTGCTCACAATGGACGAGATGGAATTGCTCCGTGGACTGGTGTAAATAACTGGTGGGATTTAATTATAGTTCTCTTTGCAGGTTCATAGTCTTCCTTATTTATTGTTTCCCCTCAATAACCATTGGCTTTTTTTATTTCTCTTTGGAAATTTACTTTGATTATTGTCCTTTAATTTTTGTCCTTGGTGTTTAGAAATGGTTCTGAATTTTTTTTTCATAATATTGAATCTAAATGTTATTTATGTACCTGTTAACAGTATTGACTTCTGCTCTTATTACTGTATCATTTTTTCATGTTGATCAATAATGTTCCAGTAACTTTTTTTTTTTAGGTAAGAGAATTCTCAGTTCTGTACACAAGTTTATCATTATTGTTCATTAATTTTGTTATTGGATTCCACATGGTATAGCATTTATGTACTACAGTATATGAAAATTCATCATGATTTGCTTGGCACACTCCTTGTTTTTAACCTGATTAAAAGTTCATTCCATTGTGCAGTTAATGAGAGATGTAACATTGCAACATCAGCTCAGAAGATAAGAATTTCAATGTATTAAGTTCCTTCTGAGAGAATTAGATGGGTAGGAAGAGTATGAAGAAGGTAAAGGCTATTTAGAGGATAAATTATTGCAAAAATTAAGTAACTGAGCACAGCACTGTGTGCATTGTGGGTATTATTATAGCACTTCCCTCCATCAGGTGCATCCTCTTGCTACTTAATGCTGGTGAGTGGAATAGTCTCCTGGGTGCTGTCTCCCTGCCCTCACATCTTTACCTGCTGGTGCTGGTCAAGCCCCTAGCGGCAACTGCTCGGGCTTTGAGGGAGAAACTTACCAACAAGACTGTTTGGTATGAGCTCTGGGATGTAGGTAAGTTATTACCATTATCACTGTGTACTCTAGTTACCTGTTTGTACTTTATAATATTTTCATCTTTGTTGTTACATTCTTTAGCTCAGAAATTGCAAATTACTGTAGTGTGCACAAACTAATTTTTATGTAAGATATATTCATAACCTGGTGACTTAAATCACACTACTTAAGGATTATGTGCCAAACCTACAGACTTATAATACTGGAATAGCCTTAGATGAAAATCAGTTTAAGACTCTTCTCAAAAGCCACTTAATCACCCTAGACTAAACACTAAATACAGTGGACCCCCGGCTTACAATATTATTTCATTCCAGAAGTATGTTCAGGTGCCAGTACTGACCGAATTTGTTCCCATAAGAAATATTGTGAAGTAGATTAGTCCATTTCAGACCCCCAAACATACACGTACAAACGCACTTACATAAATACACTTACATAATTGGTCACATTCGGAGGTAATCATTATGCGGGGGTCCACTGTATATTCATATAGTCTAAAATGCTTTTTGTGAAAACAATGGTTCAATTATATTCCTGTCAACAATGGATAAAAGGTTCAAAATGATTATTGAAGTTATGATGTGGGAGTACGTAGGTGAGTATGTGTGTACTGAGTACAGTGGACCCCAGCTTTACGATCAGCTCCCAATGCGACCAATTATAAATTATGTGTATTTATGTAAGTGCGTTTGTATGTGTATGTTTGGGGGTCTGATATGGACTAATCTAATTCACAATATTCCTTATGGGAACAAATTCGTTCAGTAATAGCACCTGATCATACTTCTGGAATGAAATAATATTGTAAGCCGGGGGTCCACTGTATTTACTGTTTAGTCTAGGGTGATTAAGTGGCTTTTGAGAAGAGTCTTAAACTGATTTTCAGACTGGGTTACTTTAATATCTTCTGGTAATGAATTCCATATTTTAGGGCCCTTTATGTGCATAGAGTTTTTACACAGTGTGATATGGACATGAGGTACAGTGGACCCCTGGTTCACAATATTAATCCGTTCCTGAGAGCTCATCATAAACCAAAATTGTCGGAAAGCGAATCAATTTTCCCCATAAGAAATAATGGAAATCAAATTAATCCATGCAAGACACCCAAAAGTATGAAAAAAAAAAGCTTTTACCACATGATATATTAAGTTTAATGCAATATAATAATTACAATAACAATAATAATAATAGAATAATCACAATAGAATAATTGACACTTACCTTTAATGAAGATCTGGTGATGATTGATGGGATGGGAGGAGGGGAGAGTGTCGAAGTTTTTAATGTTTAGAAGGGGAATCCCCCTCCATTAGGACTTGAGGTAGCAAGTCCTTTTCCGGGGTTACTTCCCTTCTTCTTTTAATGCCACTAGGACCAGCTTGAGAGTCACTGGACTTCTGTCGCACAACATATCTGTCCATAGAGGCCTGTACCTCTCGTTCCTTTATGACTTTCCTAAGTGATTCACAACATTGTCAGTGTACAGGTTGCCAACACGGCTTGCAGTAGCTGTGTCAGGGTGATTTTCATCAAAAAAGGTTTGCACTTCAAGCTACTTTGCACATATTTCCTTAATTTCAATAGTCATTAGCACCCTTGGTCTCGATGGGTTTGGCACTAGAAGCTTTCTTGGGGCCCATGGTGACTTATTTTGCAGAAAAAAGCACCAAAAACAGTGATAATAAGGATAATATAGAATGTACCGAATGTATCCTTAGATGCGCGCACACTGGCTGGCTTGTAAACACTGGACACGTCTCGTACGAATCGTATCTCATACCGGGTTTTGTAACGGGAACCGAGGCAAATTTTTTGCGATATAATGCTTTGGATACCGGATTTATCGAATACCGATGTCTTCACGAACCGGGGGTCCACTGTATATCAAAAAGAGATCTGTGTCTTGTGTTGTGGTCATGTGTCCTGTTTAAGTTGGTGAGGAGAAGTTTGAGTGGAGGGTTTATATTTGCGTATATTGTTCTGTGTATGTAGTAGGCACATGAATAAGTATGGATGTTCTTAATGGTGAGCAGATTCAGACTTCCTGAAAATTGGTGGAGTATGCTGGCGGGAGTGGGAATTCGGTATCATTCTTACTGCTGCCTTTTGCTGGGTTGTGAGGGGTTTTAGGTGATTGGATGTTGTTGATCCCCATGCACAAAATCCATATGTAAGATAAGGGTATATGAGTGTATGATACAGTGCCAGGAGAGCTGATTGTGGAATGTAGTATCTTATCTTTGATAGTATGCCTACAGTCTTGGAGATTTTTCTTGATGATTTGTTGTATGTGTATCCGGAACTTAAGGCTGCTGTCAAGGTGGATACCTAGGAATTTTCCCTTCTGCATATGTAGTAGACTATTTTATCATCATTGTTAAATCTGCATGTAGTTCTAAACCTACGTGAAGTTATTCAAAACCAGTAGTTGTAAGCAAAATGTTGATTACAGATAACATTGGTCACCTTAGAGCTGTTATTTTGTATATTATATTACATTACTGATTGCTGGTGTCTTTTTCTGTCTCATAAACACGCTAGATAACAGGGATATCTTGCTACTCCTACTTACACGCACATGTATATATATATATATATACATACATCTAGCTTTTTCTCCTTTTTCTAAATAGCTCTTGTTCTTCTTTATTTCTTCTATTGTCCATGGGGAAGTGGAAAAGAATCTTTCCTCCGTAAGCCATGCGTGTTGTATGAGGTGACTAAAATGCCGGGAGCAATGGGCTAGTAACCCCTTCTCCTGTAAACATTTACTAAAAAAGAGAAGAAGAAAAACTTCATGAAACTGGGATGCTTGAATGTGCATGGATGTAGTGCGGATAACGAGAAACAGATGATTGCTGATGTTATGAATGAAAAGAAGTTGGATGTCCTGGCCCTGAGCGAAACAAAGCTGAAGGGGGTAGGGGAGTTTCGGTGAGGGTAAATAAATGGGATTAAATCTGGAGTATCTGAGAGAGTTAGAGCTAAGGAAGGGGTAGCAATAAAATAATGTTGAAGGGTCAGTTATGGAAGGAGAAAAGAGAATATGAATGTGTAAATTCAAGGATTATGTGGATTAAAGTAAAGGGTGGATGCGAAAAGTGGGTCATAATAAGTGTGTATGCACCTGGAGAAGAGAGGAATGTAGAGGAGAGAGAGATTTTGGAAGATGTTAAGTGAATGTATAGGAACCTTGGAACCAAGTGAGAGAGTAATTGTGGTAGGGGGCCTGAATGCTAAAGTAGGAGAAACTTTTAGAGAGGGTGTGGTAGGTAAGTTTGGGGTTCCAGGTGTAAATGATAATGGGAGCCCTTTGATTGAACTTTGTATAGAAAGGGGTTTTGTTATAGGTAATACATATTTTAAGAAAAAGAGCATAAATAAGTATACAAGATATGATATAGGGCGAAATGACAGTAGTTTGTTGCATTATGTATTGGTAGATAAAAGACTGTTGAGTAGACTTAAGGATATACATGTTTATAGAGGGGCCACAGATATATCAGATCACTTTTTAGTTGTAGCTACACTGAGAGTAAAAGGTAAATGGGATTCAAGGAGAATAGAAGTATCAGGGAAGAGAGAGGTGAAGGTTTATAAACTAAAAGAGGAGGCAGTTAGGGTAAGATATAAACAGCTATTGGAGGATAGATAGGCTCATGAGAGCATAGGTAATGGGATCGAAGAGGTATGGGGTAGGTTTAAAAATGTAGTGTTAGAGTGTTCAGCAGAAGTTTGTGGTTACAGGAAAGTGGGTGCGGGAGGGAAGAGGAGCGATTGGTGGAATGATGATGTAAAGAGAGTAGTAAGGGAGAAAAAGTTAGCATATGAGAAGTTTTTACAAAGTAGAAGTGATGCAAGGAGGGAAGAGTATATGGAGAAAAGGAGAGAGGTTAAGAGAGTGGTGAAGCAATGTAAAAAGAGAGCAAATGAGAGAGTGGGTGAGATGTTATCAACAAATTTTGTTGAAAATAAGAAAAAGTTTTGGAGTGAGATTAACAAGTTAAGGAAGCCTAGAGAACAAATGGATTTGTCAGTTAAAAATAGGAGAGGAGAGTTATTAAATGGAGAGTTAGAGGTATTGGGAAAATGGAGGGAATATTTTGAGGAATTGTTAAATGTTGATGAAGATAGGGAAGCTGTGATTTCATGTATAGGGCAAGGAGGAATAACATCTTGTAGGAGTGAGGAAGAGCCAGTTGTGAGTGTGGGGGAAGTTCGTGAGGCAGTAGGTAAAATGAAAGGGGGTAAGGCAGCCGGGATTGATTGGATAAAGATAGAAATGTTAAAAGCAGGTGGGGATGTAGTTTTGGAGTGGTTGGTGCTATTATTTAATAAATGTATGGAAGAGGGTAAGGTACCTAGGGATTGGCAGAGAGCATGAATAGTTCCTTTGTATAAAGGCAAAGGGGACAAAAGAGAGTGCAAAAATTATAGGGGAATAAGTCTGTTGAGTATACCTGGTAAAGTGTATGGTAGAGTTATTACTGGAAGAATTAAGAGTTTGACGGAGAATAGGATAGCAGATGAACAAGGAGGCTTTAGGAAAGGTAGGGGGTGTGTGGACCAGGTGTTTACAGTGAAACATATAAGTGAACAGTATTTAGATAATGCTAAAGAGGTTTTTGTGGCATTTATGGATTTGGAAAAGGTGTATGACAGGGTGGATAGGGGGGCATTGTTGCAGATGTTGCAGGTGTATGGTGTAGGAGGTAGGTTACTGAAAGCAGTGAAGAGTTTTTACGAGGATAGTGAGGCTCAAGTTAGAGTATGTAGGATAGAGGGAGATTATTTCTCAATAAAAGTAGGCCTTTGACAAGGATGTGTGATGTCACCGTGGTTGTTTAATATATTTATAGATGGGGTTGTAAGAGAAGTAAATGCGAGGGTCTTGGCAAGAGGCGTGGAGTTAAAAGATAAAGAATCACACATAAAGTGGGAGTTGTCACAGTTGCTCTTTGCTGATGACACTGTGCTCTTGGGAGATTCTGAAGAGAAGTTGCAGAGGTTGGTGGATGAATTTGGTAGGGCATGTAAAAGAAGAAAATTAAAAATGAATATAGGAAAGAGTAAGGGTATGAGGATAACAAAAAGATTAGATGATGAAGGATTGGATATCAGACTGGAGGGAGAGAGTATGGAGGAGGTGAATGTATTCAGATATTTGGGAGTGGGCGTGTCAGCGGATGGGTCTATGAAAGATGAGGTGAATCATAGAATTGTCTGTGGAGACAAAGAACTTTCTCCTTGGAGGCAAAGAGGGGAATGTATGAGAGTAAAGCTTTACCAACGCTCTTATATGGGTGTGAAGCATGGGTGATGAATGTTGCAGCGAGGAGAAGGCTGGAGGCAGTGGAGATGTCATGTCTGAGGGGAGTGTGTGGTGTGAATATAATGCAGAGTATTCGTAGTTTGGAAGTTAGTAGGAGGTGCGGGATTGCCAAAACTGTTGTCCAGAGGGCTGAGGAAGGGTTGTTGAGGTGGTTCGGACACGTAGAGAGAATGGAGCAAAACAGAATGACTTCAAGAGTGTATCAGTCTGTAGTGGAAGGAAGGCGGGGTACGGGTCGGCCTAGGAAAGGTTGGAGGGAGAGGGGTAAAGTAGGTTTTGTGTGCGAGGGGCTTGGACTTCCAGCGGGAATGCATGAGCGTGTTTGATAGGAGTGAATGGAGACAAATGGTTTTTAATACTTGACGTGCTGTTGGAGTGTGAGCAAAGTAACATTTATGAAGGGATTCATGGAAACTGGCAAGCCAGACTTGAGTCCTGGAGATGGGAAGTACAGTGCCTGCACTCTGAAGGAGGGGTGTTAAATGTTGCAGTTTAAAAACTGTAGTGTAAAGCACCCTTCTGGCAAGACAGTGGTGGAGTGAATGATGGTGAAAGTTTTCCTTTTTTGGGCCACCCTGCCTTGGTGGGAATTGGCCAGTGTGCTAATAATAATAATAAAAAAATATTGATAGTCCTAGGTAATAGGTTGGTAGACAG
>NW_026471712.1:0-97033 GCF_026875155.1 Cherax quadricarinatus | reverse complement strand
ACCTAAAAAGGGGTAAACCTGCTTGACTTATTTTGGGCAAAAAATGAATCCCTTTTAATAATTTAGAATTTCAGAGGAACTGGGTGCTAGCGAGCACAAATCAATTACATTCAGAATTGAATGGAAGTAAGATAGTAGGGATAACTCAGTAACAGTCCCAGATTTTCGCTTAGCAGATTACAATGGGCTTAGAGAACACTTATCATCTGTTAAATTGGGTAACGAAGAGAGCTATCAATATGACAGTTTTCTGAACACAATACATGGTGCTCAAAGAACGTTTATCCCTTATAAGGAAATTAGATCAAATAGAAATGACCCAAAATGGATGAATAATAGGCTGAAATATCTACTAGGGCATAAGAAAGGAATTTATAGGCGTATCAAAAGAGGCGAGGGTCATCTTATGAATCAGTATATTGACATTAAGAGGGACATTAAAAAGGGGATAAGAAAAGCTAAAAGGGACTATGAAATTAAAGTTGCTAGGATTCTAAAACTAACCCAAAAAGTTTTTTCCAGGTCTATAGAACAAAAGTCAGAGATAAGATAGGCCCCCTTAAAAATAACTATGGGCATCTTACTGCCCAAAGAGAATGAAATGTGCTCGATTTAAATAATTATTTTCTCTTGGTTTTACACAGGAAGACACTAATAATATTCCAGTAATTAATTTTATAGTGGATCAGAAGAAGATAAATTACGTAACATCATAGTCATAGTAAAAATGGTTGTGAAGCAGATAGACGACTGAAGCAAAATAAGTCACCTGTCCTGATGAGGTTTTTTCAAGGGTTCTAAAGGAATGCAAAATGGAAGTCTGTGAACCATTAACTAATATTTTTAATTTATCTCTTCAAACAGGTGTAGTGTCTGATATGGGGGAAGATGGCTAATGTAATTCCTATTTTTAAAAAGGGGGACAAGTCGCTACCGTCAAATTACCGCCCAATAAGCCTGACCCTCAATTGTAGGCAAATTACTAGAGTAAATTATAGCTGAGATTATAAAAGCCATCTCGATAAGCATAGCTGATTAATGATACTCAGCATGGATTCACAAGAGGCCGGTCTTGTCTAACTAATTTATTAACTTTCTTCAGTAAAGCTTTTGAGGCTGTTTACCAACGATAAAGAATTTGATATTATTTACTTAGATTTTAGTAAGGCATTTGATAGAGTTCCGCACCAAAGACTGTTGAAGAAAGTAGCAGCTCATGGCATTGGGGGAAGGGTGCTCTCGGGATCGAATCATGGCTCACAGACAGGAAGCAGAGAGTGTCCATAAATGGGGTTAAATCCGAGTGGGGATCAGTAACAAGTGGCTTTTCCACAGGGATCAGTCTTGGGCCCGTTGTTGTTTATAATATATATCAATGAATCTTGATGAAGGAATTACTAGGGATATGAGCAAATTCGCCGATGACACGAAGATAGGTAGGATAATTGATTCAAACGTAGATGTTAGGGAACTTCAGGAGGATTTAGAACAAACTCTACTTTTGGGCCCAGAAAAGTGGCAGATGCAGTTCAATGTAGATAAATGCAAGGTTCTGAAGCTCGGGAGTGCCCCATAACCCTAGCACTTATAAGTTAAATAATGTAGAACTTAGCCATACAGATTGCGAAAAGGACTTGGGGGTTATGGTAAGCAGCAACCTTAAAACCCAAAGACAGCAATGCCTAAGCTTACGTAATAAGGCAAATAGATTATGTGATTTTATATCAAGAAGTGTAAGCAACAGAAGTCCAGAGGTCATACCGCAGCTTTATACATCATTAGTAAGGCCTCACCTAGATTATGCAGCTCAGTTCTGGTCTCCATATTACAGAATGAACATAATTCGTTAGAAAACATTCAGCGTAGGATGACTAATTAATACATAGCATTAGAAATTTCCTTAGGAAGAAAGATTGAAGACTCTTAAGTTACATTCACTTGTTAGACGAAGAATGAGGGAGACCTGATCGAAGTGTATACGTGGAAATAGGTTTTAATAAAGGGGATATTAACAAGTCTTGAAGATATCTCTCCAAGAGAGAACCCGCAGTAATGGATTTTAAATTAGATAAGTTTAGATTTAAAAAGGACTAGGAAAGTTTGGTTTGGAATAGGGTAGTTGATGAGTGGAAAGTCTCCTATTTGGGGGTTATTGAGGCTAGGGATTTGGGGGTAGTTTAAAATTTAGGTTCTATAAATACATGAGGGGGGGGGGTTTGGGATTTGAGTGGGACTTGAAAATCAAGCTTATTTTTTGGGTAGCTTTTAAAAATTTGGGGTTTGGGTCAAATGTTTTTAGGGGTTCTGAATTGAAAAAGGGGTTGCCTGTTGGGAAACGGCCCTGCTGCAGTGTTCCTTTTTCTTATTTTTATGTTCCTTAAGCCCAGTACAGAACACAGAAGACCATTTCGTACAAAAACCAAAAGCCAGTACAGTATAAAAAACCAAAAGACCATACAGTCTAAACACAGAAGCCCAGTACAGTCAATAACACAGAAGACAGTCGTACAAAAACATTATTTGATTTGTGTCCTTTTACTTTACAAAACACAGAAGATTTGTACAGTACAATAACAAGAAGAAAAAAACATTTGCAATAAAAAAAAGACCGAAGTACAAAAAACAGAAGACCAGTAAGTACAATAACACAGATGACTATAAGTACGTAACACAGTGATAGCACAGTACGTAACCAGAACCAGTGCAGATAGTAAAACAGAAGCCCGGGAAAGGTCAAAAACAAGATACGCTAATAAGAAAACACAATGGACAGTAGGTACAAAAAACACAGAACACGGTTTACAGTCCCATAACAAGGGACTAGCACGGTACGCAAGACAGTGGATAGTACGTAAAAAAAGAAGAAAAATACAAAAAACATTTACACGAGCCCAGTACATAAAAATAAACAAAAAGACCAAACAGTTCAGTAACACAGAAGACAGACAGTACAAAATAAGAGAACGAACAGTACAATCACAGAAGACCGGAAAAACATAACCAAAAGACGGTTTAAGTCATAAGAAGGGCCCAGTACAGTCAATTCAAAAAGGACCAGTTTAGTACAAAAAAACCAGAAGGACTAATACAGTACAAAAAACGCGGGGAAAACCAGACATTACATAAAAACGAGACCAGTACAGTTCCTAAAAGAAGAAAGAAGAACAACACAGAATTTACCAGCTCAGTACATTTAAAACAGAGGATGTCGGTACGGGAACCGGCGACCAGCAAGTACCCCAACCATACAATAACACAGAAGTAAAACAGACAATCCATAATCCCAGCGCGTTGAAAAATAAACAGAAGCCCATACGTAAAAATAACAAAAGCCGTACAGAAAAATAAAGAATACCATAACGGTTTTTCGACCAGCACAGTACACAAAAACGTCAGAAAAGTTTAAAACACAGAAGACCAGAAAAGTTTTACCACAATCCGGCGTACGTCGGTAAGGCAGGGCCCAGTATGGTACGAAACACGAAGCCCAGTACGTACAATAACAAAAAGACCGTCAGACAGTAAAGGGAAAGCCAGAAAAAGTATTAACAGAGAGGGCAATACAGTTCATTACACAGAGCCAGTAGAGTACAATAACATAAGGTCAATACAATACAAAACACGTGACCAGTACAGCAAAATAACAAAATCAGTACGTACAGTAAAAGGAGCCCAGTACGAACAATAACAAAAAAAGACCAGTACAGACTATAACACAGAACCCAGTACGAACAAAACAAAAGGGCCCAAAATAGTACTTAAAAAGAGTCCAGTCAGTACAATAAACAGAATACCAGTACAGTAAGTAGCAAAAGGAAAACGTTCGTACAGTTAAACAGAGGACCACTCGGTTCAATAACATAGAAGACCAGAGCGTACAATAACACAGAGGCCCAGTACAATAAAGGAGACAGTAGAGAAATAACCGGAAGACCAGAAATAACAATAACCGAAGACCGTGGTACAGTGAAAGAAACAGTACGACAAAAACTGGAGACCAGGACACGAGAGGGGGGTGGGTGGTTTGTTTTTCCCCTGGCTGCGGGAAAAACCCTTCGACAATTTCCCTAAAGGATTATGCGAAGTTTGAGGATCAGGGGGTATAACGGGAAAAAGGATGCAATGGATCAGAGAATACCTGACGGGGGGGCAACAACGAGTAGGTACGGAAAGGGGTTACAGTAGCGCTTGTGACGAGCGAGGCCCCACAGGGGTTCAGTTCTGGACCAGTGTTTTTTTTGTATATGTGAATGACATGAGGGAAAGGGGATAGATCTGAATGTATTTCGCGGTGTGTAAAGTTGATGAGAAAATTTAAATGTATGAGGATCAAGCAGGACTACGGGAAAAATGGAAGGCTGGCCCCTGGTCCGAAACTGGCTTCTCGATTTAACCCCTCCCAAATGCAAAGTTTGAAGATTGGGAAAGGGAGAAGACTCGACAGAGTATAGGTAGGTGGAAAGATGCAAACCTCACTCAGGAGAAGATTTGGGGTGCCCATAACACCGAGAGGTCTCGGGGAACATCAACCAGAAAA
The DNA here is from genome assembly GCF_026875155.1 of Cherax quadricarinatus. NCBI lineage: Eukaryota > Metazoa > Arthropoda > Malacostraca > Decapoda > Parastacidae > Cherax > Cherax quadricarinatus. The sequence continues at coordinate 92,496 of NW_026471712.1, read as the reverse complement.
CGCTGCGCATATGGGCCCCCGGGGAAAAACTCAGATAGCGTTCCAAACCTTAAAAAGGAATCGTTCAAGACACTGTAATGTGTATGTTAGGCCTTACTGGTGTTGCAACACCGTTTGGAACCCCCGGGTAAGCCGTCAAAAAAGTTAGGAAAGTACAAAGGTTTGCAACAAGGCTAGTCCCAGAGCCCCGGGGAATGTCGTACGGGGAAAGGTTGGGGGAAATCGGATGACGACACTGGGGACAGGGGGGGCGGGGAGACTGAAAACGAATACAAGATATGGTGGAAAGATAAGGGGACAAGGCGGGTTTTTCCCGAGAGGGGACACAGAAAAGGGGGGTCACAATTGGAAGCTGAAGTCGACGAGTAAGGGGATGTTAGGAAGTTTTCTTCATTTAAAAAAAGTCGTAGGAAGTGGAATTACCCCTAGCACGTGCGTTGGAGGCGGAATGTACATGTTTTTAAGACGGGGTATAAGAAAGCCAGGGAGCAGAGAAAGAGAGGACCTAGTAGGATCTTTGAAGAGGGGGGGCCGGAGCTGAGTTCGCCCCCTCCAACCAATTGGGTGATAAAAACACACACAAATCTTATTAAAAAGTAATGGTTTGCAGCTGCTGTTGAGGTTGCTCAAATTAATTTACTGATGTTTGGTCAGGTAAATAATAACTTTAATATTTAAGTAATACCATAACAAATCAATAATGTATATGTCATTTAAATATATAGTGTGATATATAGTGTTTACTTTTTTGTAGTGTGTGGACCATGTATTACGGTGAAGAGGGGAAACTGTAGTGGTGGATCATGTATCTACGGTGAAGGGGGAATGAAGTGTGTGGATATGTATCTACGGTGAAGAGTGGAACTGTGTGTGTGGACTCACTGTATTACGGTGAGAGGGGAAAAATGTGTGTGTGGACTCACTGTATCTAGGTGAGAGGGGAATGAAGTGTGGGCTCATGTATTCGGGGGAAGAGGGGAAATGTAGTTGTGGACTCACTGTATCTCGGTAAAAGGAGGGGAAATGTAGTTTGTGGATCACTGTTTTACGGTGAAGGGGGAAACGTGTTTTGGGGGACTCCTGTATCTACGGTAAAAGAGTGGAATGTAGTGGTGGATCACGGATTGGTGAAGAGTGGACTGTAGTGTGGGGCTCACTGTATCTAGGTAAAGATGGAATGTAGTGTGTGGACTCATGTTCTAGGGTTTAAAGGTGGAACTGTAGTGTGGGACTCACTGTATCTACGGGAAGGTGGAACTGAAGTGTTTTGGATCAATGTATTACGGTGAAGAGTGGAACGGGTTTGTGTGGATCACTGTTCTACGGTGAAGAGGGGAATAAAGGTGTGGACTCACTGTTTCTACGGTAAAAGATTTGGAAAGTAGTGTGTGGACTCACTGTTCACGGTGAAGAGTGGAACTGAAGTGTGGGGGATACGTATCTACGGTTTTGGAAAGGGGAACGAAGTGTGTGGACTCATGTATCTACGGTGAAGAGTGGAATGTAGTGTGTGGACTACTGTTCTGGGGTAAAAGGGGGAATGAAGTGTGTGGACCCTGTATCTACGGTGAGAGTGGAATGTGTGTGGGATCATGTATCTAGGTAAAGGTGGAACTGAAGTGTGGGGACCCTGTATCTCGGGAAGGTGGAAGAAGTGTGGGACTCACTGTATCTACGGTAAAGAGGGGAATGAAGTGTGTGACTACTGGTATCTACGGTAAAGAGGGGAAACTAAAGTGTGTGGACTCACTGTTTTAGGGTGAAGGTGGATAAGTGTGTAGACTCACTGGTATCTACGTGGGGAGTGGAATGAAGTGTGTAGACTCACTGGTATCTAGGTGAAGAGTGGAACTGTGGTGTGGACCAGGGTTTTTCGGTGAAGGTGGAACTGAAGTGTGTAGACTCCTGTTTAGGGTGAAGAGTGGAGCTGTGTGGGGATCACTGTTCTACGGTGAAAAGTGGAACTGAGTGTGTAGACCACTGGTTTCTACGGTGAAGGGGGAAAAGAAGTGTGTGGACTCACTGTATCTACGGTGAAGAGGGGAATGAAGTGTGTGGATCACTGTACTACGGTGAAGAGGGAATGAAGTGTGTGATCACTGTATTACGGTGAAGGTGGAGTGAAGTGTGTGGATCACTGTATTACGGTGAAGAGGGGAAACTGAAGTTGTGGAACACTGTATTACGGGAAGAGGGGAAAAGGGGAAGTGTGGGGAAATCAGGGTATTACGGTGAAGGGGGAGCGGGAAGTGTGTGGATCACTGTATCTACGGTGAAGAGTGGAATTTGAGCGTGTAGACTCATGGTATTAGGTGAAGGGGGAACTGAGGTGTAGATCGTGGTATTACGGTAAAGAGTGGAACAAAGGTGAGACCCGGGTATCTAGGTGAAGAAGGGAAAATGAAGCGTGTAGACTCATGGTATTCGGTGAAGAAGGGAAAAATGAAGCGTTGACTCGCTGGTATTACGGGGAAGAGGGGAAAACTGGGTGTAGACTCGCTGGTTCTAGGGTGAAGGTGGAACTGAAGGTGTAGACTCACTGGTATCTACGGTGAAAATGGAACGAAGCGTGTAGATCGCTGGTATCTCGGTGAAGAGTGAACTGAAGCGTGTAGACTCGCTGGTATCTACGGGGGAAGGTGGAATAAAGCGTTTAGACCACTGGTTCTCGGTGAAAAATGGAACTAAAGGTGTAGACTCGTGGTTTACGGGAAGAGTGGAATGAAGGTGTAGACTCGTGGTATCTACGGTAAAGAGGGGAAAATGAAGCGTGAGATCGCTGGATTACGGTGAAGAGGGGAACTAAAGGTGTAGATCGTGGTATCTCGGTAAAGAATGGAACTAAACGTGTGACTCGCTGGTTCTACGGTGAGAGTGGAATGAAGTGTGTAGATCACTGGTATTACGGTGAAAAATGGAATGAAGCGTGTAGACTCGCGGGTATCTACGGTGAAGAATGGAAAATAAAGGGTGACTCGCTGGTTCTACGGTGAAGGTGGAACTGTAGTGTGTAGACCCCGGGTTTACAGAGATTGTACTTTAACACAAAAGAACAAAAACAATACAGTAAACACAAGTAAACAGAACAACAGAAACACACAAGAAAAAAGAACAATAAGTAAACAAAGTAACACAGAACAATACGAACCACAAGTCCCGTACAACTTCATAAAATAACAAATTAGTAGAGTAGAGAAACATACTAGAAAATAGAAGAACGCTGCTAGACACATAATTAATAAAAACCCCAGCCAGCTGTGGTGTGTGTGGTGTGTGTGTGTTTGGGGGTTGTGTGTGTGTGTGTGTGTGTGTCTGTGTCTGTGTGTATTCATTTTGTTGTGGTTGCAGAGGTCGAGTATAGCTCCTGGTCCCCCCTCTTCAGGGCCCGTACTGGGCCCACTTCCCTGCACCCGGTTTATATACCTCTGCTTAAAGCTATGAATGGCCCTGCCTCCATTACATAATTTCCAGATATTCCAATTCCCTGATACTCTGTGATGAAGAAATATTTCCCAAACACCCCGTGTTTTCCTGGTCTTCAATTTCCAACTGTTTTCCCCTTGTTCCTGTGTCATCTTGGAAACTTCGTTTTGTCCCCCTTGTAATTCATCGGTATTTTTTTTGCAGTTTATTGCCCCTATCTCTTGTCCCCCGTGTCACAGGTCGATTTCCTTAACCTTCCTCGTCGTCCTCCTTAGGCCGGGATAATTTTTGCAAAAACTTTGACTTTCTCTAGTTTTTTCGTGCTTGGTAGATGGGGTGCCGCATACCCAATAGGCCCTAATGTACACGGTGTACAGGGTTGAACGATTCTTTATTAAGTTGGGGGAAATGGTTATAGGTTTGCCAGAAGCCCATTTGCTGCAGCAGTTTTTTGGGTTTGATTGCTCCTCGGAGATGTCCCGGGTGTTATACTCACCCTAAGATCTTTTCCTTGGTGAGTTTTAGTCTCGGGCCCCTCTAGTGTAACTCGTCTGGGTCTTCTTCGTCACCCCCCAATTTGTGATTTGCACTTGGTGGGGTTGAACTCAGGAGCCAAATTTGCTGGCCCAGGCCTGCAGCCTGTCCAGACCCCAAATTTTTGCTTTTCCTGGCCCCGTCCAATTTGAATTTACTATCAAGTCACTCGTTGAAAACAGGGACATTCGGAGTCAAACCCCTTCCCGTCTGTCGTTCACAAATATCAAAAACAGCCCCGGTCCTTGGACTGACCCCTGTGGGACCCCATGTCACAGGGCCCACTCTGAACCTACCCACTTCCTTACTCTTTGTGTCTTCCTGAAAATTTTCCCCTGATCCTTTGTAATCCTTCATTGTTATCCCTCCCTTTGTCCTCAGTTTTTGCATAATCTCTTGTTTGGAATTTTGAAAAACCCCTTTTAAGTTCATAAAAATGAAAATATACCCCCCCCTCTCTTCTTTTGTCAAATGCTGTCACCCTGTCATAAAAATCCGTAGATCTGTGACACAGGATTTTTCCGTCGGGGGTGTTCCCCCCCTCTTTTCCTGATAATCTTCTCATGACTGCTATATATGTGTCATGGCACTGGTTTTAAGTTTTGTGCGTCAGTGGTCTCTTTTTTTAAAAATTGGGACTATTTTTGCTGTTTTCCATCCCTCGGTGTGTGTGTGTGTGTGTGTGTGCACTCACCAAATTGTGGTTGCAGGGGTCGGACTCAGCCCCCGGGCCCCGTCTCTTACCGTGTGCTTTTGGCCCTCTTTTCTTGCCCCACGAGCTTTATCTGCCTCATTTTAAAAGTTATGTAGGGTTTCCCTGCCCCCACCCCCTCTTTTTGCTAGGCCCTTCCACTTCCCGACTCTTTGATGAAGAAATTTTCCCTAACCCCCTTGACCATCTGGGTCTTCGATTTTCCAATTGTGCCCCGTTGTTTCTGGTCCCTTTTGGGAAAACATCCTGTTCTGTCCCTTGTCTTTTCCCACACGTATTTTTTTATGTCGTTATCATGTCTCCCCCCCTCCTGTGCTCCCGTGTCGTCAGTCCGATTCCTTAACCCCTTTTTATAGGACATTTCCTTGCTATGGAACTAACCCTTTTCGAAACCCTTTTACTTTTTGTGTGTGGGTGTGTGTGTTGTGTGTGTGTGTGTGTGTGTGTGTGTGGTGCGTGTGCGTGTGTTTTTATTTTCTTTACTTTTAAAAGGGGATTAGTTTAAATAAACCCCGATAAGTGAAAATGGGAGCCTTTAACTGTTAATTATTTTTTTAACAATCTTTACCCTTTTACCCATCAAGTTTTTTCATCCAATACAAATGTCTCCATCCAAACAAATGTCTTCATCCATCCCAAATGTCTCTCAACAAACAAGTGTTTCTATCCTAAAAGTGTCCTATCCAATAAAGTGTTTCATCCAAAAAAGTGTTCTCATCCAAAACAAATGTTCTCATCCAAAACAATGTTCTCTCCAATACAAATTTCTCTTTCATCCAATCAAGGGGTTTTCATCCAATACAAATTTCTCTTTTCCAATACAATGTTTCTTCTCATCCAAAAAAATGTGTTTCTCTCTCATCAATACAAGTGTTTCTCTCTATCCAAATTCAAGTGTTTTTTCTCTTCCCAAAACAAATTTCCTTTCATCCAATAAAGTGTTTTTTCTTTCATCCAATACAAGCGTTTTCTTTTATCCAATACAAAAATTTTTTCTTTATCCCAAAACAAAATGTTTCTCTTCATCCAATACAAGTGTTTTTTTTTATCAATCAAGTGTTTCTTCTTTTCCCCAATACCCCAAATTTCTCTTTCATCCAAAAAAAGTGTTTTCTTTCATCCTACAAGTGTTTTTTTCTCATAATACATGTGTTTCTTCTATCCAATAAAAGTGTTTTCTCTTCCAATCAAGTGTTTTCCCCCATCCAATACAAATGTTTTTTTTTCCATTTTAAAATGTCTCTCATTTTAACTTATTTTTTCATCACATTTCTTTATTGATATCATGAAAATACTGTATAAGAACTTTTTCTTTGCTTTATCCCCGGATTCTATAAAAATATTTTTAAGATTTTTTTATTTTTCTTTTTCCTTTGCAATATAATTTGTTTAGCAACTGTGTAAGAAAATTATAAAGTACGTATGGAATGGTACACTTGTGGTTTTAATTTTGTATGGTTTCATTCGTGTGGCAATGGTACGAAGTTTATATTTATTGGTTGTATAGTGGGCAGTGGTATGAGGTTGGGTTGTGGAACTTATATGTAAGGAAAAAACTGTGATTTTCACAGTGGTTTCTTTTGTATTGGATTTAACTTTTTTAATGGCACCTTTTGGGATTCAGAACATTTTTCACTTTTCCAGTTTTAGGGGGGGGAAATGGGTGTCTTGTGAATGGTGTGGTTTTGGATGTACCGGTAAGTGTTGGGCTAAGTGGACTGTACCTCATTTTATCAATACCCCAGGTCAAGTGTTGTGCTAAGTGGCTGTCCAGGGCAAGTGTTGGGCTAAAATACTGGACCAGGTCAAAATGTTGGTGCCAAGTGGGGTTTAGGTATTTTTCCCAGGGGCAAGTTTGGTGGTAAGTGGACTTACCAGGTCAAGGGGGGTCGTACGAACCAGGCAAGGGGTTTGGGGGAAAACTTACCTAAATTTTTTTAATGGTTACCAGGTCCCCCCCCCCTAAGGGGTGTACCGGGTCAAGTGTTGGGGTAAAGGACTTACGGTCAAGGTTGGTGTAAATGGACGTACAGGTCAAGTGTTTTGGGGGTAAGTGGGGCGTACCAGGTCAAATGTTTGGTGTAAGGGGACTGTCCAGGTAAGTGTTTGGGGCAAATGGGGTGTACCCGGTCAAGGTTGCATGTTGTGTTGTTCCGTCAGTTTGTTGCATGATTGTCTGTTCCATAGTGTTGTTTTTTTATTACATGTTTGTTTGTTGCCGTGGTTGTCAGTCGTGTTTTCCCTTTATTTTCTTTGTGTTGTTTCGGGAGTGTTGCCAATTTTGGTTTTCCTGTCATTTGTTAAGGGGCAGGGGGCATGTAAATGTTGTTCTTCAGTGTTGTATGTTGTGTTTTCTGTCGTGTTGCTTCATTTTTGTGGGGTTTTTGTCAGGGTTGCACTGTTTGAGTGGTTCCCGTCAGTGTTGTTTGCAGTGTTTTTTCATTTTTTGTTGGTTGTTCCCCGTTGTGTTGTTTGTCGTGTTTTCCTGTAGTGTTTTTCCCGTCGTGTTGTTTATGTCAGTGTTGTTTATGTCGTGTTTTCATGTCAGTGTTGTCATGTTAGTGTTGTTCCTGTCAGTGTTGTTCCTGTCATTTTTTCCCGTCGTGTTTTTTTCTGTCAGTGTTGTTCCTGTATTTTTTTCTGTCAGTGTGTTCTGTCAGTGTTGGGTCTTTTTGTGTTTCTGTCAGTGTTGTTTTGTCAGGTTGTTCCTGTCAGTGTTGTTCTGTCAGTGTTGTTTTGTCAGTGTTTTTTGTCAGTGTTGTTATGTCGTGTTGTTCTTTCGTGTTGTTCCCTCCCCTGTTTATTTTGGGGGAAAAAAAAAGGGGTTTTTCTTTTTGTAAAAGGTGTTCCTATGTTGTACTTTTATGTTTTCTTTCATGTGACATTTAATGTTGTTTTTAAATTTCACCCCCCCCCCAACGAAAAATTTTTTAACAACCCCCCCCCCCCCCCCCCCCCCAGTGAAATAATGTTTTTTTGTAAATGTTGTTCCTTTTTCAAAAATTGTTCTTTTAGTGTTTTTTCTGTTTCCAAAAGTTGTTTTTGTAAATGTTATTAAATTAGTGTTTTAAATTTTGTTCTTTAAAATGTTTTTCTTGTCAAAAATTGTTCTTTTTAGTGTTTTCACATACAAATTTTTTTTATTTTGGGAAAAAATGTTTTTTTAATGTAAAAAAGTGACAATAAAGTTGTTTCTTGGAAGTTTTCTTATCATAGTGAACAATAATGTTGTTTTGTAAATGTTCTTATCTAGGACATTTTTGTTGTTCTTGTAAGTGTTCATTTAGTTTTTATGTTTTCGAAATGTTCACATCATGGGAACATTAAAGTTTTTCTTTTAAAATGTTCTTCCTTAAAAATATTTTTTTGTGTGCATTATAAGTGCTTTTGTTTTCTTGTTTAAATGTTTATTCATCATAGTAACATTTTGTTGTTCTTGTTAAAATGTTCATTATCATAGTGAAAATTAATGTTGTTTTGTAAATGTTCTTCATCATAGTGAAAAATTTTAAGTTGTTTTTGTAAATGTTCATTTTCCTAGTGAAAATTAAAGTTGTTCTTGTAAGTGTTTTTTAAAAGTGACTTTTAAAGTGTTCCCTTGGTAAAATTAAAATGGTGTAACCATAGTTTTTTAAATTTCATCAAGGGAAAAAAAAATGTTGTTTTGTTTTTTGTGGAAATTCTCATCCCCTAATATATGTTTTCCTTTGGAAAAATTGGTTTTTTCACATACGTAAAAAATGAATTTTGCCGAAATGTAAGCATAAATGAAAATTTGTTCTTGGGGAAAAATTTTAAAAAAATTTAAAAAAATATGACAAATAATTTTTGGTTTTGGTGTTTGGCATTTTTGACAATTTTATTTTTTTGGGTTTTTGTTAAGGGGTTTTCATTCTCCAAAGGGGAACATTTATTTGTGTTCTTAGTTTATCACCATTTTGTGAACAAAAAGTGTTCCCGGGGGTGGGGTTATCCTTAGGGGGACATTAAAGGGTTTTCTTTGTAAGGTGTTCAAGTCATCTATGAAATTTGTTTTATGTAATGTGGTCAACCCCCGGAAAGAACTTAAAAAAAGGTTGTTCTTGGTTCATCTCATAGGAAATTTAAAAGTGGGGGATTAAAAAAAAATTTAAATTAAAGGAAAAAAGGGGTTTCCAAATGAAACCCTTAAAAAAGGAAATTTTTTAAAAAAAAAAAATGGATAAAAATTTAAAAGGGGAAAACTTTCCAAATCTGTAGAATTGGTGACCCTTAAAAAAAAAAAGGGGGGGAAAGTAATGAAAAAATTAATTAAAAACAAAACAAAGGTTAACCCCCTAAGGGGAATGAAATTCCAAAAAACTTTAAAAAATAAAAATGAAAAATTTTCTACATGGAAAAAATAAAAATAATAATTTAAATTTTTTAATACGGGGGAAATTTCAAAGCTTTTTTCCAGGTTGCGTTGGGTTTTGGGGGTTTTCAAGGGGAGAACTTGTTTCGAATAAACCTTTTTCGTTTAAATGAAAGCCTTTTTTAAAATAAAAATTTGGCAGGGAAAGGTGGTAAAAAAATTATCAAAGTGGGGAAGGGGAAAATGGATACCACCTGGGGTATTTACCAGGGAAAAATGGGGGTTTAATAGGCCCGGGCCGGGGGGGATTACCTTGGGTGTGGTGGGGGGTATAGGGTGGGCTGGGTGGGATCGGTAAAGTGGTGAAGGGTGTCTTGGGTGGGGGGGGATTTTTGGGTAGGGGGGAAAATGTCTGGATCCCATTGGGGGGATTTGCTGTTTAGGGGGGTGGGTGGGGTTTTTCCTGGGACAGCACGGGGGTCGGCCTTAAAATGGGAAGGGAAGATTACAGACCATGGGGTGTTATTTTGAAGGGTATGAAAACCTAAAAGGGGTGGGGTTTTACTTTATCAAAGGGGGAAAAGGGAATAAAAACACAGGGGTGGGACGGCCTAAATGGGAGGGGTTTTATTAAACAACCTTGGGGGGCGATCAGGGGGGGGGGGAAGGGTTTACTACAAGGGTGGGGGTGCTTGGGGAAAATTTTTTGGGTACCTGGGAAAAATTAAAGGAAGGGGAAGGGTTGAAATTATTCGGGACCACGGGGAAGGGGGGGACCACCCAAATGGGGAATGGGAATTCCAAACACTTTTATTATTAAAGAGGAAGGGGGGAATAAAATGGACCCAAAAACCCTTTTATTAAAAAGTATTTTAATGGGAAGGTCCCGATTAAGGGAGGAAAACTTCGGGGTTCAGGATGATTTCCCGGGGGGGTTTGTCAAAGTTATTACGAAGGGAAAAGGGGGGGGGGGAAATATTCCGTGGTCCTCCTTGTAATAATAGGATAGATTTTGGAATTTTGGGGAGGGGGGGAAAATTAGGGGGGCAGGTTCCGGCCCCTGGTTTAAAAAATGTTGTAGGATGGAAAAGGGGGGTTTTAAACTGGATCCCGAAAATGGGTGGGGAAATGTGGTTAGGAAGTGGGAAGGGGAATATTGAGGGGAAACCAGTGGATTCCCGGGCCAGAAGGGTTTGGGAAAGGGTTTTATTGGTTTGGGGGGGGGGGGTTTTGGGGGACTGGCTGGGCCCACGAAAAATTAGGTTGGAAAATAAGATTAGGATTGGGGAAGGGGGGAATTTTGAGGGTGGACCTGGATCCCCGGGGCTTGGGTGGGATTTGGGGTAGGGGAAATTGGGGGGAAAGTTAATTTTACCCGGGCCAGGTGGGTGGGTTGGTTGGATTGGTTGAAGGGAAGGGAATATCTAAGGGGCACAGATGGACTCCTGGACCCACGAACCTGAGTGTAGGATAGGAAGTGTAGGTTAGGATGTGGGGAAGGGAGAATATCTGAGGGGACACAGATGGACTCCTGGACCCACGAACCTGAGTGTAGGATAGGAAGTGTAGGTTAGGATGTGGGGAAGGAAGAATATCTGACACAGATGGACTCCTGGACCCACGAACCTGAGTGTAGGATAGGAAGTGTAGGTTAGGATGTGGAGAAGGAAGAATATCTGACCCAGATGGACTCTATCAAGATTGAGGGAATGATCATCTCAAAACTGCTTCTTCTATCTTCAGTGTTATATTTGACTGTATTCTGCTGAAGAAACCTGTCATGCAGGTGATACCTTTCGCCAAATAACATAACCAAGTGTTTCAGATGAGTCTTATTCATCAATTTTTTGGCAGTGCATACCATGAATTACATGATAATGCACCTTGTTAGTTAGCTGTATTGATTAGTATACAGGGTGCCCACAGAAACACTCCATGATTTCAGACAGGCATAACATGTAATTTTATTGTAATAATATTTCACAGTTAGTAGTTTCAGATGCAGGATTTCTTTGTTTCATGTGGTATAGGGTAGCATTAAAGGCACTCAATGTGCGTCCCTCTGGTTGCTCGGAAAACATCGATGTGATAATCCAGTTCGGTCCAGACGCTCTGCAGCATATCTGGTGTTATCATGCGATCTGCTTCAGTGATCGAAATTTTCAGCTCCTCCAGCGTTGCAGGTAAACTGTGCTCTTCACGCACTCCCAAAGAAAGAAATCACGAACAGGTCCGATGACGCCTCTAAGTGGCCTGCGAGGTCACCGGACATAAGTGTTTGTGACTTATTTCTTTGGGGGTAAGTGAAGAGCACAGTTTACGTACCACCAATACCTGCAACCCTGGAGGAGCTGAAAATTTCGATCACTGAAGCAGTTCGCATAATAACCCTAGATATGCTGCAGAGCGTCTTGACCGAACTGGACTTTCGCATTGATGTTTGCAACCAGAGGGGCGCACACTGAGTGCCTTTAATGCTACCTTACACCACATGAAACTGAATGAAATCCTGCATCTAAAACTACTAACTGTGAAAGATTATTACACTAAAGTTACATGTTGTACCTGTTTGTAATCAGTGAGTGTTTTAGTGGACACACTATTATTGCTACTTTCGATACCTAGTTTAAGGTATTTCCGTTCAATTATAACTGTACGTGGGTTTACATATAACTTATACTCATAATTTTTGTACATGAATGGTATACAATACCGACAAGATGAAAATTAGACACACATGCAACATCTAGATATCTTTAATGTAGATGTTTCGCCATCCAGTGGCTTTATCAATACAAATTCTAGGACATAATTTGAAGATAGTAGAACTATATATAAAAAATGAGGTAATCTGTCCCTCAGCCTTGGAGTTGGTGCTCTTCAGTACCATAGTCGTGAAGAATCTGTACCACAGGCAAGAAGGCTGGCGCTTATATAATGGCGTCAGGTGAATAGGGGATAGTAGACTTGTCAGGCACTCCAACATCATCGAATCTTGGTTCAGAGGACATCTCCACAGCCTTCTTCACTTCTACTAACCCGACCCTTGGGTATGACCTACTGGGGAATCCCGCCTACCAGTGACAATGCCTTCGTCTGCTACTCGTCCTCTTTTCACCTGACGCCAGTATAAAAGCGCCAGCCTTTTCGCCTGTGCTCCAGGTTATTCACGACTACAGTGCTCTTCACACCAACTCCAAGGATGAGGGACTGATTACCTCATCTTTTGTATATAGTTCTACTGTCTTCAAATTATGTCCTTGAATTTGTATTGATAAAGCCACTGGATGACGAAATGTCTACATTAAAGATACCCAGATGCTGCATATGTGTCTAATTTTCATAATTTATGTGTCCAGAATGAATTAACTCGCCCACATGGTTCTTAAACTCCCATTTTTATGACTGCTGCGACTACCTGACGAAGCCATCCTGTTTTTGTGTCATCTGTAATCTATGAATTTGTTTTCGTATGAGTCCCATTACAAAATTATTTATGTATATTATGATATAAATGGATGAATGACAATTCCGAGGAATCCACTCGTCATGTTTCACATTAATATTCGATATTTCTCACTTCGTTGTATAAGTGAACCTGTCAATGATCTAGGCTTAAAGATTATTACTTATATCATAAGATTTAGGCGTATCTCAAAATTTAATATAATATGAGCACAGGTACTGTTTAACAGGCCTGTTGTACTTGACCGTTTAAGATACAAGCTTGAACGCAGTCAACAGTGTAATTAAAGGATTCAGAAAAAAAAGTATACACCAATTGTTAGCTTATGAACTTTTTCTTACAAGCATGTGCAATTTGTACACTCTATACAGAAGATTTAACAAATACCACAATACCAGTGAGTTGTGAAGACAGATCGTAAGTATATAATCTCTCACAAGCTACAGCTTTTACATATCTATACACAGGACAGCCTGAGGCTTGAACTGTAGCTCCCGGACGGTCCCTTGATACAAGGTAGCCTACCCTGGTGCTTCCCTCCTCACCTTGACCAGCTGGCCTACAGTACAGCTGGCAGTTACTCCACAGATGAATGGTGCTCTCACCCACACATTCCATAAACTACCAAACTTAACCTGGTTTTTAACGGTATGTAGGATTCTGGATACATGTGATGCACATGAAATATAATAACGTACCCTGCATATGCTACAGTTAACCAGTCACTGATATACACACTACCATTATCACATATACGATGAGATTTATATTTTGTCCCTCTGATGCACGAGTTGAATATTTTGTGCACCAGATGGCCAATTTTGTTTCCAGAAATATGAAAAAATAATTTGTGGCAATGCTGGAGAAAACGACATGAAGAAGCTAGAAGGGAGAAGATAATAAATGAATTTAAACAAGCTGTTATAATGACTCAAAAAGAAATGAAAAGCTTTTCATCAGTGATTCTGGCGAGGATGATAGTGAGGCAGGATGATAGTGAGGCAGGATGATAGTGAGGCAGGATGATAGTGAGGCGGATGATAGTGAGGCAGGATGATAGTGAGGCAGGATGATAGTGAGGCAGAATGATAGTGAGGCAGGATGATAGTAAGGCAGGATGATAGTGAGGCAGGATGATAGTAAGGCAGGATGATAGTGAGGCAGGATGATAGTGAGGCAGGATGATAGTGAGGCAGGATGATAGTGAGGCAGGATGATAGTGAGGCAGGATGATAGTGAGGCAGGATGATAGTGAGGCAGGATGATAGTGAGGCAGGAAAGATAGTGAGGCAGGATGATAGTGAGGCTGTATGATAGTGAGGCAGGATGATAGTGAGGCAGGATGATAGTGATGCAAGGATGATAGTGAGGCAGGATGATAGTGAGGCAGGATGATAGTGAGGCAGGATGATAGTGAGGCAGGATGATAGTGAGGCAGGATGATAGTGAGGCAGGATGATAGTGAGGCAGGAAAGATAGTGAGGCAGGATGATAGTGAGGCAGGATGATAGTGAGGCAGGATGATAGTGAGGGCAGGATGATAGTGAGGCAGGATGATAGTGAGGCAGGATGATAGTGAGGCAGGATGATAGGTGAGGCAGGATGATAGTGAGGCAGGATGATAGTGAGGCAGGATGATAGTGAGGCAGGATGATAGTGAGGCAGGATGATAGTGAGGCAGGATGATAGTGAGGCAGGATGATAGTAAGGCAGGATGATAGTGAGGCAGTATGATAGTGAGGCGGATTTTAGTGAGGCAGGATGATAGTGAGGCAGGATGATAGTGAGGCAGGATGATAGTGAGGCAGGATGATAGTGAGGCAGGATGATAGTGAGGCAGGATGATAGTGAGGCAGGATGATAGTAAGGCAGGATGATAGTGAGGCAGTATGATAGTGGAGGCAGGATGATAGTGAGGCAGGATGATAGTGAGGCAGGATGATAGTGAGGCAGGATGATAGTGAGGCAGGATGATAGTGAGGCAGGATGATAGTGAGGCAGGATGATAGTGAGGCAGGATGATAGTGAGGCAGGATTTATAGTGAGGCAGGATGACAGTGAGAAAGGATGATAGTGAGGCAGGAATGACTCTGTGGCACTTCCTTAAGACAACAGCTGCTTTGATATCAAGTACTCTTGATTTGAGGAACTGGAGCTACCCTCCCGATTTTCGGATTAACTAAGTGACGGATTTAGAGCTTCCCCATTAACGAAATAATCCCCAGGTTAACAGTAGACAATTTCGCCTGAATAATTAATGATTACAAATAAACTAAAATAATATATAGGTGTTATGAATGCAAAAGATTATTATTTTTGTAATAACTAAGCGCTAAATTCACAAGGGTCGTATGCAAGAGATAACATTTACCTAGAATGGTAAATGTTATCTCTAGCAAAGCGGTGCATCAGTGGAGATGCACCGCTTTGAGAAGCTCTAAACCCATCAGTATACACAGCATATGAACAACAGAGAGGAGGAACACTGCAGCAGACCTACTGGCCCATACTAGGTAATTCTTCCTCAGATCCAAACCCACTAACAAAAATGTTTGCCAAACACATTTTCAGGATTGATTAATAGAAAAGGAGGAATTCCACCAATTCTTTAGATCGAGAATCTTTTGTCAGTATGATGGCGCTTTGTCAGTATGATGGCGCTTTGTCAGTATGATGGCGCTTTGTCAGTATGATGGCGCTTTGTCAGTATGATGGCGCTTTGTCAGTATGATGGCGCTTTCCATGATGAAAACTGGGACGGCGAGGAGGTCAACAAGTTGATAACATTACTCTGGAAGAATACATCACATGCGGGTCTATGCGAGGTATTTGCGTGTACACACACACACACACACACACACACACACACACAATGCTATCCTCCCATCCTAGCAAGTATGTAAACTCAAATTCTTATGCACACGTACAGTATCTCGCATTCTGACTACTATACCACACATGTGCACACATCACTATTATACCACACATGTGCACACATGACTGCTATACCACACATGTGCACACATGACTACTATACCACACATGTGCGCACATGACTATATCACACATGGTGCACACATGAGTACTATACCACTCATGTGCACACATGACTACTATACCACACATGTGCACACATTCTGACCACTATACCACACATGTGCACACATTGTGACCACTATACCACACATGTGCACACATTGTGACCACTGTACCACACATGTGTACACATTGTGACCACTATACCACACATGTGCACACATTCTGACCACTATACCACACATGTGCACACATTCTGACCACTATACCACACATGTGCACACATTCTGACCACTATACCACACATGTGCACACATTCTGACCACTATACCACACATGTGCACACATTCTGACCACTATACCACACATGTGCACACAATTGTGACCACTATACCACACTGTGCACACATTCTGACCACTATACCACACACATGTGCACACATTGTGACCACTATACCACACATGTGCACACATTCTGACCACTATACCACACATGTGCACACATTGTGACCACTATACCACACATGTGCACACATTCTGACCACTATACCACACATGTGCACACATTCTGACCATGTTGACGTGTACTTGACTCTGTGAAGACCTGTTTGCGCGCTCTCTAGAACTGAAGCAAGATGCCCTCCATCGAGCAACTTTACCAACAGCTTAAGGAAGAATTGAGGTTGGCGAATATGGAAATTCGGCGACTGACCGAGGAAAACAAAAAGATTCGGAGTAGTCCTCCTGTTTTGAGTCCTCAGGTCAAGAAGGGAAACTGGTCAGTGGCTGGACAGCAGGGAAAGAAGTTGACGATCAAGA
Organism: Cherax quadricarinatus; assembly: GCF_026875155.1. NCBI lineage: Eukaryota > Metazoa > Arthropoda > Malacostraca > Decapoda > Parastacidae > Cherax > Cherax quadricarinatus. The sequence goes on along the minus strand of NW_026471712.1, from coordinate 76,173 downwards.
AGACGAATGGAAAGGTAGAAACGATGAAGAAAGAGACTGCCGTGGAAACTGTTGTGGAAACATCCAATACATTCTCAGTGCTACCCGAAAGAATGTGAGTCGATACTGGGAACGTCACGACGAAAGACATTAAGGAAGGTAAGAATATTGTTGTTGTTGGGGATAGCCAAGTTAGGTATATGGATAGGGCGTTCTGCTTGAAGGACAGGAGTAGGAGACAGAGAGTTTGCTTTCCTGGGGCTGGGATGGAGGATATTGTTAGCCGTCTGGATGACATCATGAGAGGTAATGGGAGTAATCCTATTATCTGTCTCAGTGCTGGAGGCAACGATGTTGGCAGACGTAGGAGTGAAGACCTGATTAGCAGATATAGGTCAGCAATAGAAATAATTAGAAGTAAGGGTGGGAACCCTCTCATATCTGGTATTTTGCCAAGGAGGGGAGTTGGAAATGAATGGTTGTCCAGGGCAATTGGTGTCAATTGCTGGCTGGACAAATACTGTAAGGAAAATGCGGTAACATTCATTGACAACTGGGACCTCTTCTATGGCAGAAATGACATGTATGCTAGGGATGGGGTTCACTTATCTAGGTGTGGGGTGGGAGCACTGGCAACTGCAGTGGAGGGAGCAGTTAGGACTTTAAATAGGGAAAAGTTAGTGGTATGGGTTTTGGGCAGGAAAACAGTGAAGTCCCAGTGTAGTAATATTACGAGTTCTAGGGGAACTAGTAATAATAAGAACGAGATAGATATTGAAAAGCCAGGGACCTTGGGTGATAAGGACAGTAATAGGTTTAGTAGAAAAATAGAAATGAGCAGGAAGGGTAAAGAGAAAGGAGAGTCTTTCAATGTTTATTATGCAAATTTTGCCGTAGTGTAGGAAAAAGAGGACGATTGAATTTTGCTAGTGTAGGAAACTTGATATTTCCCTTAAACTGAGAGTTTTTTAATTTAAAAAAAGTGGGGGACATCCCTAAAATGTCATTTTAGGGTTTTAAATTGTTCCAAGAAGATAGAATATTTTGGGGGTGGGGTGGGGGGGCATTTTTTGTCCAGATCGCTGAAAATGTTGCATAAAAAGGGTATTTAAGACTGAAGTAACACATAAGAGTCTGTTATAAAAATTTTAAAGGGGGCAGAAAAACTATTTTAGGAGTAAAATACCGCCCCCCAAATTTAGATAGGGCCCAGAAACTCTATGGGGGAAATTGTTAAGCCACAAGGCCGATAATGTAGTAATTCTGGGAGACTTTAACTTTAGTATTTGATTGGAATTTTCTTGAGGGTTTTAGAATCATAATTTTCTTAAATATTTCAGGATTTTTTTTAAAAGCATTTGTGCAAACCCTAAAAGGGGGGAAAAACCTGTTTGCTTATTATGGCAAACAATGAATCCCTTGTTAATTTTTTAGAAATTTCGAGGAACGGGGTGCTAGCGACCAAAAATCAATTACATTTACATTGAAGGAAGTACATAGTAGCGATAACTCAGTAACAGTCCCAGATTTTCGTTTAGCAATTCAAGGGGCTTAGAGAATATCAAAACACAGGGCTAAAAAGGGATTTTTATAAGTACAAAAGAGGGGGGGGTCTCTTATAATCGTTTTTATTAATTTAAAGGGACTTTAAAAAAGGGGTTAAGAAAAGCAAAAAGGGACTATAAAATTAATTTGCTGGGGTTCTAAAACAAACCCCCAAAAAGTTTTTTTCGGTCTATAGAACAAAATTTAGAGAAAATAGGTCCCTTTTTAAAAATAACTATGGGCATTTACTGAAAAAAGAGAATAAAATGTGCTTGATTTTAAATAATTATTTTCTCTCAGTTTTTACACGGGAAGACACAAACAATTTTCCCGAATTAATTTTTTTAGATGGGCTAGAAGAAAAAAATTTATGTAACACCAGCACTGTGAGATGGTTGTGAAGCGATAGACGACAAGCAAAATAAGTCCCGGGTCCTGATGAGTTTTTTAAAGGGGTTTTCTTAAGAATGCAAAAGGGAACTTGTGAACCTTTAAACAAATTTTTTTAAAATTTATCCTTCAAAAGTGTATGTCGATAGTGGAAGAGGCAATGTAACTCCTATTTTTAAAACGGGGGAAAAGTCGTTACGTCAAATTACCGCCCAATAAGCCTGACCTCAATTGTAGGCAAATTACTAGAGTCAATTATAGCAGAGATTATAAGAAGCCATCTCGATAAGCATAGCTTGATTAATGATACTCAGCATGGATTTACAAGAGGCCGGTCTTGTCTAACTAATTTATTAACTTTCTTTCAGTAAAGCTTTTGAGGCTGTTGACCACAATAAAGAATTTGATATTATTTACTTAGATTTAGTAAGGCTTTTGATAGAGTTCCGCACCATAGACTGTTAAAGAAAGTGGCAGCTCATGGCATTGGGGAAAAGTGCTCTCGTGGATCGAGTCATGCTCACTGACAGGAAGCAGAGAGTGTCCATAAATGGGGTTAAATCCGAGTGGGGATCTGTAACAAGTGGCGTTCCACAGGGATCAGTTTTGGGGCCCGTTGTTGTTTATAATATATATCAATGATCTTGATGAGGGAATTACTAGTGATATGAGTAAATTCGCGATGACACAAAGATAGGTAGGATAATTGATTCAAACGTAGATGTTATGGAACTTCAGGAGGATTTAAAGAAACTCTATTCTTGGTCAGAAAAGTGGCAGATGCAGTTCAATGTAGATAAATGCAAGGTTCTGAAGCTTGGGAGTGCCCATAACCCTAGTACTTTTAAGTTAAATGATGTAGAAACTTAGCCATACAGATTGCGATAAGGATTTGGGGGGTTATGGTGAGCACCCAACCTTAAACAAGACAGCAATGCCTAAGTGTACGTAATAAGGCAAATAGATTACTGGGATTTATATCAAGAAGTGTAAGCAACAGAAGTCCAGAGGTCATGCTGCAGCTTTATACATCATTAGTAAGGCCTCACCTAGATTATGCAGCTCAATTCTGGTCTCCATATTACAGAATGGACATAAATTCGTTAGAAAACATTCAGCGTAGGATGACTAAATTAATACATAGCATTAGAAATCTTCCTTATGAAGAAAGATTGAAGACTCTTAAGTTACATTCACTTGTTAGATGAAGAATGAGGGGAGACCTGATCGAAGTGTATAAGTGGAAGATAGGTTTTAATAAAGGGGATATTAATAAGGTCTTGAGGATGTCTCTCCAAGAGAGAACCCGCAGTAATGGATTTTAAATTAGATAAGTTTAGATTTAGAAAGGACATAGGAAAGTATTGGTTTGGAAATAGGGTAGTTGATGAGTGGAACAGTCTACTAGTTGGGTTATTGAGGCTGGGACTTTGCGTAGTTTCAAATCTAGGTTGGAAAGTACATGAGTGGGAGGGGTTGGATTTGAGTGGGACTTTCACATCAGAGCTTATTTCTTGGGTGGCATTGAAAATTGGGTTGGGCAAATGTTTTGTTAGTGGGATGAATTGTAAAGGGCCTGCCTAGTATGGGCCAGCAGGCCTCCTGCAGTGTTCCTCCTTTCTTATGTTCTTATGTTCTTATACCACACATGTGCACACATTTTCATGCATGTATCTACAATGTCTCACACAACTGTAATGAATTTTGATCTTCTCTGTGTTGAGAAACAATGTTGCCCCAAAAAAATAGTTTCAGCGAGAAAAATAAGGACAACAATCTTTGAGTCTCGACCTCTTGACAAAAAGGATTCGAGGGGGTGATCCCACAACCTGTCCGCTACAACGCTTTCTTAGTGTCTCTGATACTGTTGTTTTATGTTTTATGTTTATGTATTAAAATGTTCCCTTATTTTACTGTATTGTTCTTGTGCGGTACTTAAGTATTGCTGTACTGTTCTGTTGATTGTTATTGCACGTTACTTGTGTTACTGTATTATGCAACTTAAGGCGTGTTACTGTTCTATGCCAGTTTAAAGTGTTACTAATATTGCTATTGCGAGTGACTTTTAGTGCGTTAATATACGCTTCTACATTACTAAACTATTATGTGTTACTGTGTTGTTCTTGAATGTCACCGTACTTTTCTTTCATGTTACTTATTGTAAGTTACTGTGTTGTTCTTGAATGTCACCGTACTTTTCTTTCATATTACTTATTGTAAGTTACTGTGTTGTTCTTGAATGTCACCGTACTTTTCTTTCATATTACTTATTGTAAGTTATTGTGTTGTTCTTTCGTGCTGATTTTCCGTTTTTTTGCGTAATACACTCATGGTCTTCCCCAGGCAGGTTTTCTATGGTGTCCTCCCACACTAGCACTCATGTCTCTCAAGGAAGGTATCTGGTGTCTCCCAAACGGAACTCATGTCTCCCCAGGCGGTATTCTTGTGTCTTCCACAGTGACACTCATGTCTCCAGCAGGAATTCTTGTGTCTTCCCCAACATGACACTCATGTCTCCCCAGGACAGGTATCTTGTGGCTACAATAATGGACATCATGTCTCCCCAGGCAGGTATCATAGTGTCTCCCCACACTGACCACTAATTCTCCCCAGGAGGTATCTTGTGGTCCCACTGACACTTCATGTCTCCCCAGGCAGATATCTTGGTGTTCCCCACACTGACACTCATGTCTCTCCTGGCAGGATCTTGTGTCTCCCCACTGACACTCATGTCTCCAGGCAGGTATCTTGTGGCTCCCAAACTGAACTCATGCTCCCCAGGCATGGTATCCTTGTGTCTCCCACACTGAACACTCATGTTCCCCAGGCAGGTATCTTGTGACTCCCACACATGACACTTATGTCTCCCAGGAAGGTATCTTGATGTCCCCCACACTGGCACTCATGTCTCCCCAGGCAGGTATCTAGTGTTCCCCACACGACACTCATGTCGCCCCAGGCAGGTATCTTGTGTCTCCCACACTGACACTCATGTCTCCCCAGGCAAGTATCTCGTGTTCTCTCACACTAGCACTCATGTCTCCCCAGGAGGTATTCTTGTGTCTCACCCAATGACACTCATGTCTACCCAGGCAGGGTATCTTGTGTCTCACACACTAGCACTCATGTCTCCCCAGTCAGGGGTATCTTGTGTATCCCCACACTCCCACTTCATGTCTCTCCTGGGCAGGTATCTTGTGTCTCCCACACTGACAATCATGTCTCTCAGGCAGGTATCTTGTGTCTAGACCTAGCACTATGTCTCTCCAGGAAGGTATCATGTGTCTCCCACACTGGCTCTCATGTCTCCCCAGGCGGTATCCTGTGTTCCCACACTGACACTCATGTTCCCCAGGCAGGTATACTTGTGTCTCAACACTGACCACTTATGTCTCCCCGGAAGGTATTCTTGTGTCTCCCACACTGGCACTCTGTCCCCCAGGCAGTTATCTTGTGTCTCCCACACTGGCTGTTTCAAGTCTCCCTGGCAGGTATCGTGTGTTCCCCACCTGACACTCATGTTCCCCAGTGAGGTATCTTGTGTCTCCCACACTAGCAACTCATGTCTCCCCTGGCAGGTAACTTGTGGTCTCCACACTGACACTTATGTCTCCCTAGGCAGGTATCTTGTGTCTCCCACACTAGCACTCATGTCTCCCCAGGCAGGTAACTTGTGTCTCCCACACTGACACTCATGTCTCCCCAGGCAGGTATCTTGTGTCTCCCACACTGACACTTGTGTCTCCCCAAGAAGGTATCTTGTGTGTCCCCAACACTGCAGTCATGTCTACCCAGGCAGGTATCTTGTGTCTCCCTCACTGACACTCATGTCTCCCCAGGCAAGTATCTTGTGTCTCCCACACTGGCAGTCATGCCTCCCCTGGCAGGTATCTTGTGTCTCCCATACTGGGACTCATGTCTCCCCAGGCAGGTATCTTGTGGCTCCCACACTGACACTCATGTCTCCCCAGGCAGGTATCTTGTGTCTCCCACACTAGCACTCATGTTTCCCCAGGCAGGTATATTGTGTCTCCCACACTAGCACTTATGTCTCTCCAGGCAGGTATCTTGTGTCTCCCACACTGGCACTCATGTCTCCCAGGCATGGTATTTGTGTCTCCCACACTGACATCATGTCCCCAGGCAGGTATCTTGTGGCTCCCACACTGATACTCATGTTTCTCCCCAGGCAGGATCTTGTGTCTCCCACATGGACCTCATGTCTACCCAGGCAGGTATATTTGTGTGCCCACACTGGCATCATGTCTCCCCAGGAGGTATCTTGTGTCGCCTTCAGAATACACTCAATGTCTCCCCGGCAGGAATCTTGTGTCTCCCACACTGACACTCTTGTCTCCCCGTGGCGGTTATCTTGCGGCTCCATTCTGACACTCATGTCATCCCCTGGCAGGTATCTTGTGTCTCCCACACTGGGCAACTAATTCTCCCCAGGCAGGTATCTTGTGGCTCCCACACTGAAACTCATGTCTCCTCAGGCAGATATCTTTTGTCTCCCACACTGACACTCATGTCTCTCCTGGCAGGTATCTTGTGTCTCCCACACTGACACTAATGTCTCACTGGCAAAGTATCTTTGTGTCATCCCACCCCCCCCATGACACTCATTGTCTCTCCAGGAAGGTATCTTGTGTCTCCCACAATGGCACTCATGTCTCCCCTGGCAGGTATCTTGTGTCTCCCACACTGGCACTCATGTCTCCCCAGGCAGGTATCTTGTGTCTCCCACACTGACACTCATGTTTCCCCAGGCAGGTATATTGTGCCTCCCACACTAGCATCATGTCTCTCCGGCAGGTATCTTGGTCTCGCACACTGGCATCATGTCTCCCAGGCGACAGGTATCTTGGTCTCCCACACTGGCACTCTGTTCCCAGGTAAGGTATATCTTGTGTCTCCCACCAGTGACACTCATGTTCCCTGGCAGGTATCTTGTGTCTCCACAGTGACACTCATGTCTCCCAGGCAGGTATCTTGTTGTCTCCCCACAACTGGACATAATGTCTCTCCTGGGACAGGTATCTTGAGGCTCCCACACTGGAACTCATTGTCTCCTCAGGCAGATTTTCTTTTGTCTCCACACTGACACTCAGTCTTCCTGGCAGGTAGCTTGTGTCTCCCAAACTGACACTAATGTCTCCACTGCAAGTTCTTTGGTGTCTCCCACACTGACACTCATGGTCTCTCCTGGCAGGATATCTTGTGTCTCCCACAACTGACATTATTGTCTCCCCAGGCAGGTATCTTCTGTCTCCCACCACTAGCACTATCAGTCTCTCCTGGGAGGTAATCTTGTGTCTCCACAATGGCACTCATGTCTCCCTGGCATGGTATTCTTGTTGTCTCCCACAATGGTACTCATGTCTCCCCAGGGCAGGTATCTTGTGTCTCCCTCACTGACCAACTCATGTCTCCCAGGCAGGTATCTTGTGTCTCCCCACACTGCACACTTATGTCTCCCCGGAAGGTTCTTGTGTCCCCCACACTGGCACTCATGTCTCCCCAGGGCACGGTATTTGTGTCTCCCACACTGACAACTCATTCTCCCCAGGCATGGTATCTTGTGATCTCCCACACTGGCACTCATAGCCTCCCCTGGCAGGTATCTTGTGTCTTCCCATACTGGGACTCATGTCTCCCCAGCAGGATCTTGTGTCTCCCACACTGACAACTCATGTCTCCCCAGGCAGGTACCTTGGTTCCCACACAGCATCATGTCCCTCCAGCAGCATCTTGTGTCTCCCATACTGGGGACTATGTCTCCCCAGGCAGGTATCTTGTGTCTCCCACACTGACCACTCATGTTCCCCAGGCAGGTATCTGTGTCTCCACACTAGCATCATGTCTTTCCAGGCAGGGTATCTTTTGTCTCCCAACACTGGCTCTTCATGTCTCCCCCAGGCAGGGTATCTTGTGTCGCCCACACGGCTTCTCGTGTAACCAGGCAGGTATCTTTTTGTCGCCCACAAGGCTCTCATGTTCTCCCCACGCAGGTATCTTGTGTCGCCCACACTGGCTCTCAGTCTCCCCAGGCAGGTATCTTGTGTATCCCAGACTGACACTCCATGTCTCCCCAGGCAGGTATCTTGTGTACCCACTGGCAATCATGCCTCCTGGCTGGTATCTTGTTGTCTCCCATACTGGGGACTCATGTCTCTCCAGCAGGTATCTTGTGTTCTCCCACACTGACACTTCATGTCTCCCCTGGACAAGTATCTTGTGTCTCCCTCACAGCACTCATGTTCTCTCCAGACAGGTATCTTGGTCTCCCACACTGGACACTCTGTCTCCCCATGCAGGTTCTTGTGTATCCCACACTGACTCATGTCTCTCACAGGACAGGTTCTTGTGGCTACCACACTGACACTCATGTCCTCCCCCAGGCAGGTTATCTTGTGGTCCCACATTGACGCTCATGTCTCCCCAGGCAGGTATCTTGTGTCTCCCACAACTAGCACTTCGGTTTCCCTGGCAGGTATTTGTGTCTCCCACATGACACTCATGTCTCCCAGCAAGTATTCTTGTGTCTCCCACTGGGCCACTTTCATGTCATCTCTGGCAGGTATCTTGGTCTTCCACATGACATTTATGTCTCCCCTGGCAGTTATCTTGTGGCTCCCACGCTGCACTCATGTCTACCCAGGCAGATATCTTGTGTCTCCCACATGGACACTCATGTCTCCCTGGCAGTATTCTGTGTCTCCAACACTGACACTCATGCCTCCCCAGGCAGGTTATCTTTGGCTCCCACACTGACCTCATTGTCTCCCAGGCAGGTATCTTGTGTCTCCCACACTGACACTCATGTCTCTCCTCCCAGGCAAGGTTCTTGTGGGCTCCCCAATGACACTCATGTCCCCCCTGGCAGGTATCTTTTGTCTCCCACACTGACACTCATGTCTCCCCAGGCAGGTATCTTGTGTCTCCCACACTGGCACTCATGCCTCCCCTGGCAGGTATCTTGTGTCTCCCATACTGGGACTCATGTCTCCCCAGGCAGGTATCTTTTGTCTCCCACACTGACACTCATGTCTCCCCAGGCAGGTATCTTGTGTCTCCCACACTGGAATTCATTGCCTCCCCTGGAGGTATCTTGTGTCTCCATTTGGGGGATCATGTCTCCCCAGGCAGGTATGTTGTGTCTCCCACACTGACACTCATGTCTCCCCAGGCAGGTATCTTGTGTCTCCCACACTAGCACTCATGTCCCTCCAGGCAGGCATCTTGTGTCTCCCAATTCTGGGACTCATGTCTCCCCAGGCAGGTATCTTGTGTCTCCCACACTGACACTCATGTCTCCCCAGCAGGTATCTTGTGTTCCTACACTAGCATCATGTCCTCCAGGCAGGCACCTTGTGTCTCCCACACTGACACTTATGTCTCCTCAGGAAGGTATCTTGTGTCTCCCACACAGGCACTCATATCTCCCCAGGCAGGTATCTTGTGTCTCCCACACTGACACTCATGTCTCACAGGCATTTATCTTGTGTTCCCACATGGCAATCATGCCTCCCCTGGCAGGTATCTTTGGGTCTCCCATTACATGGGACTCATGTCTTCCAGCAGGTATCTTGTGATCTCCCACACTTGCACTCTGTCTTCCCAGGCAGGTATCTAGTGTCTCCCACACTAGCACCCATGTCCTCTCCAGGGCCCAAGGCATTTTGTGTCTCCACACTGGCACTCATGTCTCCACAGGCATGGTATCTTAGTCTCCACCCTGGGCATCATGTCTCCCCAGGGCAGGTATCTTTGTGTCTTCCACAGTGACACTCATGTCTCCCCAGGCAGGAATCTTTGTGTCTCCCACACTGGACACTCATGTCTCCCCAGCAGGTATCTTGTGGCTGTCCCACACTGATCTTCAAGTTCTCTCTGGCAGGTATCTTGTGCTCCCACACTTGACATCATGTCTCCCCCAGGCAGGTATCTTGTGTCTCCCACACTGGATACACTCATGTCTCCCCCAGGCAGGTATCTTGTGGCTCCCACAATGACACTATGTCTCCCCAGGCAGTTTATCTTGTGTCTCGGCACACTGGCACTCATGTCTCTCCTGGCAGGTTCTTGTGTCTCCCACACTGACACTCATGTCTCCCCAGGCAGGTTCTTCGTGTCTCCCCACAGTGGAACACTCATGTCTCCCCAGGCAGGTATCACTGTGTCTCCATAACTGGACCACTATGTCTCCCCAGGCAGGTATCTTGTGTCTCCCACACTGCCCACTAATGTTCCCCAGGCATGTATCTTGTGGCTTCCCACATGACACTCATGTTCCCCAGGCAGATTCTTGTGGCTCCCACACTGAACTCATGTCTCCCCAGGCAGATTTCTTGTGGCTCCCCACACTGCCACTCTGTCACACCAGGCAGATACTTTTGTCTCCCACATTGACCACTCATGTCTCTCCAGGCAGGTATCTTGTGTCTACCACATAGCACTCATGTCCCTCCAAGGCAAGAGCATCTTGTGTCTCCCATATGGGACTCTGTCTCCCCAGGCGGTTTTTGTGTCTCCCACATCTGTCACTCAAGTCTCCCCAGGCAGGTATCTTGTGTCTCCCACACTAGCACTCATGTCCTCCAGGCAGGTATGTTGTTTCTCCCACACTGGCTCTCAGGTCTCCCCAGGCAGGTATCTTGTGTTCGCCCACACTGCTCTCATGTCTCCCCAGTCAGGTAATCTTTTTGTCGCCCACACTGGCTCTCATGTCTCCCCACGCAGGTATCTTGTGTCGCCCACACTGGATATCATGTCTCCCCAGGCAGTATCTTGTGCTCCAGACTGGACACTCAATGTCCCCCCTTTCCCAGGCAGGTTTCTTGGTCTCCCACCACTGGCACTCATGGCTCCCCTGGCAGGTATTTGTGTCTCCCATACTGGGACTCATGTCTCTCAGGCATGGTATCTTGTGTCTCCACACTGACATATGTCTCCCTGAGTGGCAGGTATCTTGTGTCTCCCACACTAGCACTCATGTCTCTCCTGACAGGTATCTTGTGTCTCCACAATGACATATGTCTCCCCAGGCTTGTATCTGTGTCCTCCCACACTAGCACTCATGTCTCTCCCAGACAGGATCTTGTGGCATCCCACCTGACACTCATGTCTCCAGGCAGGTATCTTGTGGCTCCCACATTGATGCTCATGTCTCCAGGCAGGTGGTATCTTGTTGTCTCTTACACTAGCACTCATGTTTCCCCTGGCAGGTATCTTGTGTCTCCCACACTGACACTCATGTCTCCCCAGGCAAGTATCTTGTGTCTCCCACAGTGACACTCATGTCTCCCCAGGCAGGTATCTTGTGTCTCCCATACTGGACACTCATGTTCTCCCCAGGCAGGTATCTTGTGTCTCCACCACTGAACACTAAATGTCTCCCCAGGCAGGTATCTTGTGGCTCCCACACTGACACTCATGTCTCCCCAGGCAGATATCTTGTGGCTCCCACACTGACACTCATGTCTCCCCAGGCAGATATCTTGTGGCTCCCACACTGACACTCATGTCACCCCAGGCAGATACCTTTTGTCTCCCACATTGACACTCATGTCTCTCCAGGCAGGTATCTTGTGTCTCCCACACTGACATCATGTCTCCCCAGGCAGGAGGTACTTGTGTCTCCCACACTGGCACATTATGCTCCCAGGCAGGTTATCATTGTGGCTCCCACACTGACACTCATGTCTCCCTAGGCAGGTATCTTGTGTCTCCCACACTGACACTCATGTCTTCCCTGGCAGGTATCTTGTGTCTCCCACACTGACACTTATGTCTCCCCAGGCAGGTATCTTGCGGCTTCAATACTGACACTCATGTCTCCCCAGGCAGGTATCTTGTGTCTCCCACACTGACACTAATGTCTCCCCAGGCAGGTATCTTGTGGCTCCCACTGACACTCATGTCTCCCCAGGATGATATCTTTTGTCTCCCACACTGACACTCATGTCTCTCCTGGCAGGTATCTTGTGTCTCCCTCACTGGCACTCATGTCTCTCCATGCAGGTATCTTGTGTCTCCCACACTGACACTCATGTCTCCCTAGGCAGGTATCTTGTGTCTCCCACACTGACACTCATGTCTCCCCTGGCAGGTATCTTGTGTCTCCCACACTGACACTTATGTCTCCCCAGGCAGGTATCTTGTGTCTCCCACACTGGCACTCATGTCTCCCCAGGCAGGTATCTTGTGTCTCCCACACTGACACTCATGTCTCCCCAGGCAGGTATCTTTTGTCTCCCACACTAGCACTCATGTCTCCCCAGGAAGGTATCTTGTGTCTCCCACACTGGCACTTTTCATAATCTCCCCAGGCAGGTATCTTGTTGTACTCCCACACTGGACACTTATGTTCTCCCCTTTCAGTTATCTTGTGTCTCCCACACTAGCACTCATGTCTCACAGGCAGGTTAATCTTGTGTCCTCCACACTGACATCATTCTCCCGAGGCAGGTATCTTGTGTCTCCCACACTGGCATTAATTCCTCCCCTGGCAGGTATCTTGTGTCTCCCTACTGGGACTCATGTCTCCCCTGCCTGGTATCTTGTGTCTCCACACTGACACTATGTCTCCCCAGGCAGGTACTGTTGTGTCTCCCACATTACCACTCATGTCTCCCTGGCAGGTTATTCTTGTGTCTCCCACACTGACACTCATGGTCTTCCTGGCAGGTATCTTGTGATCAACCACACTGGCACTTCATGTATCCCAGGCAGGTATCCTTGTGTCGCCCACACAGGCACTCATGTCTCCCCTGGCAGGTGTCTTGTGTCTCCCATACTGGCAGTCATGTCTCCCCTGGCAGGTATCTTGTGTTCCCACACTGGCACTCTGTCTCCCCAGGCAGGTTCTTGTGTCTCCACATTGTACACTCATGTCTCCCCTGGCAGGTATCTTGTGTCTCCCACACTGGCTCTCATGTCTCCCCAGGCAGGTATCTTGTGTCGCCCACACTGGCTCTCATGTCTCCCCAGGCAGGTATCTTGTGTCGCCCACACTGGCTCTCATGTCTCCCCAGGCATGTATCTTGTGTCGCCCCACACGGTCTCTGTCTCCCAGGCAGGTATCGTGTGTCGCCCACAACTGGCACTCATTGTCTCCCCTGGCCAGGTATCTTGTGTCTCCCACCACTGACACTCATGTCTCCCTGGCCATGTATCTTGTGTCTCCCACATCTGACACTCATGTCTCCTCAGGCAGGTATCTTGTGTCTCCCATCCTGGCACTCATGTCTCCCCAGGCAGGTATCTTTTGCCGCCCACACTTGCACTCATGTCTCCCCTGGCAGGTATCTTGTGTCTCCCACACTGACACTCATGTCTCCCCTGGCAGGTATCTTGTGTCTCCCACACTGACACTCATGTCTCCCCTGGCAGGTATCTTGTGTCTCCCACACTGACACTTCATGTCTTTCCCCTGGCAGTTATCTTGTGTCTCCCACCCTGGCACTCATGTTCCCCTGGCAGGTATCTTTGTGATTCTCCCACACTGACACTCATGTTCCCTGGCAGGTATCTTGTGTCTCCCACACTGACACTCATGTTCTCCTCATGCAGGTATTTGTGTCTCCATCCTGGCACTCATGTCTCCCCAGGCAGGTATCTTTTGCCGCCCGCACTTGCACTCATGTCTCCCCTTGCAGGTATCTTGTGTCTCCCACCCTGGCACTCATGTCTCCCCTGGCAGGTATCTTGTGTCTCCCACCCTGGCACTCATGTGTCCCCAGGCAGGTGTCTTGTGTCTCCCACACTAGCACTCATGTCTCCACAGGCAGAAACCTAGCACCTAGAAAATTCAAAGCACATGTATAGTTACTAGAATAAAGTTAATAGATTATAACTATGTGTAATAGACTATAGTAATAACTATATTTAATAAAATATAGTTAATAAAATATGGACAATTAGGAAATGCTAACTACATATTTGTAAAACTTTAGAGAAATATAATTTGCAAAGAAAATTAAGTACCTTATTCAGTAAATAATAATTAACAAAACTCTAATAAAAGTCAAGAAGGTATTATTATGCCACAAAGCTGTGTGAACGAATGCACTGAAATATTTAATTATGAATTTCTTTTATGAAACGGGAATTCAAAACACTCAAGCCAACACCAATTTTCAGAAACAATCAGTGTTGCAGTATGAAATACGTTTTAAAAAAATGGTAAACTTAGTTTCTTTACCCCGAATCAGTGTTTCCAGGAGTTCCAACTTGTTCCCCTCTGGTGGACTTCCTGCCTCCCTTAGGCGCATGTATCCAGGAATCCATCCTTCAGGGAGGCTGGAGTAGGGAATAACATCAGTGTGGCTACTGTCAGGGAGGCTGGTTGACGCTTTGAAAACAATTTAAGAAAAGCTATTATCATTATTATATAATTATAATTATAACAAGATTGTGACAAATTATTTATTAAACATTATTTGCGTCACTTGTCAGCCTCAGAGTTGATCTCTGAGTTACCAGACCTTGCCACGTGGTGGCAGTGGTTCGTATTTAAATGTCCGCCACCCCCTTGCCTTCCCAGGCGATCATTGTCAGGATTCCATCCGTGGGCCCCCGGATGTATCCCTTCTCGCTTCCCCTAAGGTCAGCCTCGCCTCTCTCTCTTATCTCTCTCTCTCTGCCTTCACAACCTCAGGCCTTCCCCCCCCCCCCCCAGGTTCATGTTTCAGGAATCATCCGGTCCGCTCCGATGTTTCCCCTTCCTCATTTCTCAAGGTCAGGCCTCAACAACCTGTTTTCTTGCCATTCCCAGGTTCATGGTATCCAAGAATCCATTCATGTCTCCATGGAAGGTATCTTGGGTTCCACACTGGTTTTTACTCATGTCTCAGGCAGGTATTTGTGTCTCCCACTTGACACTTCATGTACTCCCCAGGCATGTTTTCTTGTGCTCCAATACTGACACTCATGTCTCCCCATGGCAGGTATTTGTTTCTCCACACTGGCACTCATGTCTCCCCCTGGCAGGAATCTTGTGTCTCCCACACTAGCACTCATGTCTCCCCAGGCAGGTATCTTGTGTCTCCCACACTAGCACTCATGTCTCCCCAGGCAGGTATCTTGTGTCTCCCACACTGACACTCATGTCTCCCCAGGCAGGTATCTTGTGTCTCCCACACTGACACTTATGTCTCCCCAGGAAGGTATCTTTTGTCCCCACACTGGCACTCATGTCTCCCCAGGCAAGGTAGCTTGGTCTCCCACACTGACACTCATGTCTCCCCAGGCAGGATCCTTGTGTCTCCCGCATGGCACTCATGCTCCCTGGCAGGTATCTTGTGTCTCCCATTCTGGGACTCATGTCTCACCAGCAGGTATCTTGTGTCTCCACACTGTCACTCTGTCTCCCTGGCAGGTATTTTGTGTTCCCACACTGGCAATCATGTCGCCCCTGGCAGGTATCTTGTGGTATCCCACACTGACACTCATTGTCTCCCCAGGCAGGTATCTTGTGTCTCCCACACTAGCACTCATGTCACTCCAGGCAGGTATCTTGTGTCTCCCACACTGGCACTCATGTCTCCCCTGGCAGGTATTCTTGTGTCTCCACACTGACACTAATGTTCCCTAGGCAGGTATCTTGTGTCTCCCACACTAGTACTCATGTCTCCCCAGGCAGGTAACTTGTGTCTCCCACACTGACACTCATGTCTCCCCAGGCAGGTATCTTGTGTCTCCCACACTGACACTCATGCCTCCCCAAGAAGGTATCTTGTGTCTCCCACACTGGCACTCATGTCTCCCCAGGCAGGTATCTTGTGTCTCCCACACTGACACTCATGTCTCCCCAGGCAGGTATCTTGTGTCTCCCACACTGGCAGTCATGCCTCCCCAGGCAGGTATCTTGTGGCTCCAATACTGACACTCATGTCTCCCCAGGCAGGTATCTTGTGTCTCCCACACTGACACTCATGTCTCCACAGGCAGGTATCTTGTGTCTCCCACACTGACACTTATGTCTCCCCAGGAAGGTACCTTGTGTCTCCCACACTAGCACTCATGTCTCCCCAGGCAGGTATCTTGTGTCTCCCCACTTGACACTCATGCTCTCCCCAGCGAGTATCTTGTGTCTCCCTCATTTCACTCTGCTCCCCTGGCAGGTAATCTTGGTGTCTCCCATACTGGGACTCATGTCTCCCCAGGCAGGTATCTTGTGTCTCCCACACTGACATCATGTCTCCCCAGGCAGGTATCTAGTGTCTCTCACACTAGCACTCATGCCTCTCCAGGCAGGCATCTTGTGTCTCCCACACTGGCACTCACGTCTCCCCAGGCAGGTATCTTGTGTCTCCCACACTGACACTTATGTCTCCCCAGGAAGGTATCTTGTGTCTCCCACACTGACACCCATGTCTCCCCTGGCAGGTATCTTGTGTCTCCCACACTGACACTCATGTCTCCCCAGGCAGGTATCTTGTGTCTCCCCCACTTACACTCATGTCTCCCCAGGCAGGTATCTTGTGTCTCCCACACTGACACTCATGTCTCTCCTGGCAGGTATCTTGTGTCTCCCACACTGACACTCATGTCTCCTCAGGCAGGTATCTTGTGTCTCCCACACTAGCACTCATGTCTCTCCAGGCAGGTATCATGTGTCTCCCACACTGGCACTCATGTCTCCCCAGGCAGATATCTTGTGTCTCCCACACTGACACTCATGTCTCCCCAGGCAGGTATCTTGTGTCTCCCACACTGACACTTATGTCTCCCCAGGAAGGTATCTTGTGTCTCCCACACTGGCACTCATGTCTCCCCAGGCAGTTATCTTGTGTCTCCCACACTGGCAGTCATGTCTCCCCTGGCAGGTATCTTGTGTCTCCCACACTGACACTCATGTCTCCCCAGTCAGGTATCTTGTGTCTCCCACACTAGCACTCATGTTTCTCCAGGCAGGCATCTTGTGTCTCCCACACTGGCACTCATGTCTCCCCTGGCAGGTATCTTGTGTCTCCCACACTGACACTTATGTCTCCCTAGGCAGGTATCTTGTGTCTCCCACACTAGCACTCATGTCTCCCCAGGCAGGTAACTTGTGTCACCCACACTGACACTCATGTCTCCCCAGGCTGGTTAGCTTGTGTCTCCCCTCACTGACATTGTGTCTTCCCCAAGAAAGGTTATCTTGTGTATCCTTACACTGGCAGTCATGTCTCCCCAGGGCAGGTATCTTGTGTCTCCCACTCTGACACTCATGTCTCCCCAGGCAGGTTATCTTGTGGTCTCCCACACTGGCGTCATGCATCCCCTGGCAGGTATCTTGTGTCACCTTACTGGGACACATGTCTCCCGCAGGTAATCTTATTGTGGTCTCCCACACTGAACTCATTGTCTCACAGGCAGGTATCTTGTGGCTCCAATTACTGACACTCATGTCTCCCCAGGAGGTATCTTGTGTCTCCCACTCTTGGCACTATGTCTCCCCAGGGCAGGATATCTTGTGTCTCCCACAGTGACACTCAGTCTCCCCTGGCAGGTATTTGTGGTCTCCACAGGACACTCTGTCTCCCCAGGCAGGTATTTGTGTTCTCCCAACACTGACATAATGTCTCCCCTGGCAGGTAATCTTGATGGATCCCACACTGACACTATTGTCTCCACTGGAAATGTATCTTGTGTCTCCCACACTGACACTATGCTCTCCTGGCAGGTTCTTGTGTCTTCCCACACTGACATTTTGTCCTCCCCAGGGCAGGGTTTTCTGTCTCCCACACTAGCACTTCATGTCTCTCCGGGAGGTATCTTGTGTCTCCCACAATGCACTTCATGTCTCCCCTGGCAGGTATCTTGTGTCTCCCACACTGTACTCATGTTCTCCCAGGCAGGTATCTTGTGTCTCCCACACGGTCACTCATGTCTCCCCAGGCAGGTACTCTTGTGGCTCAATACTGACACTCATGTCTCCCCATGCAGTCGTATCTTGTGTTCCCACATGGCACTCATGTCTCCTGGCTGGGAATCTTGTGTCTACCCCACTCGAACTAATGTCTCACCAGCAGGTATCTTGTGTATCCCACACTAGCACTCATGTTCTCCCCAGGCAGGTATCTTGTGTCTCCCACACTGACACTCATGTCTCCCAGGCAGGTATCCTTGTGTCTCCCACACATACCGACATTATGTCTCCCAGGAAAGGTATCTTGTGTCACCACACTTGGCACTCATGTCTCCCCAGGCAGGTATCTTGTGTCTCCCCACTGACACTATGTCTTCCCAGGCAGGTATCTTGTGATCTCCCACACTGGCACTCATGCTCCCCTGGGCATGTATCTTGTGTCTCCCATACTGGGACTCATGTTTCCCCAGCGGGTATCTTGTGTCTCCCCACATGACACTCATGTATCCCCAGGCAGGATCTTTGTGGCTCCCACACTGGCACTTCATGTCTCCCCTGGCAGGTTATCTTGTGTCTCCCACACTGGACACTCATGGTTCTACCCAGGCAGGTATCTTGTGTCTCCCACACTAGCATCATGTCACTCCAGGCAGGTTTCTTGTGTCTCCCACCTGTGCACTCATGTCTTCCCCTGGCAGGTATCTTGTGTCTCCCACTGACACTTAAGTCTTCCCTAGGGCAGGTATCTTGTGTCTCCCACCGCTAGTATATGTCTCCCAGGACAGGGTAACTGTGTCTCCACACTGACACTCATGTCTCCCCAGGCAGGTTCTTGTGTCTCCCACACGACACTCATGCCTCCCCAAAGAAGGTATCTTGTGTCTCCCACACTGGCACTTATGTCTCCAGGCAGGTAATCTTGGTGGTTCTCCCACACTGACACTCATGTTCCAGGCAGGATTTATCTTGTCGTCTCCACACTGGCAGGTCTGCTCCCCAGGCAGGTATCTTGTGGCTCCAATATGACACTCATGTCTCCCCAGGCAGGTATCTTGTGTTCTCCCACACTGACACTCATGTCTCACAGGCAGGTATCTTGTGAGTCCCCACATGACACTTATGTCTCCCAGGAAGGTACCTTGTGTCTCCACATAGCCACTCATGTCTCCCCAGGCAGGTATCTTGTGTCTACCACACTGAACACTCATGTCTCCCCAGGCAGGTTATCTTGTGTTCCCACACCTTTACTTCATGCCTCCCCCTGGCAGGTATCTTGGTCTCCCATACTGGGACTCATGTCATCCCCAGGAAGGTATCTTTGTCTCCCACACTGACACTCATGTCTCCCCAGCAGGTCTTCTAGTGTTCTACTCACACTAGCACTCATTGCCTCTCCTGGCAGGCATCTTGTGTCTCCCCACCACTGGCACTTCACGTCTCCCAGGCAGGTATTTGTGTCTCCCACACTGACACTTATGTCTCCCAGGAAGGTATCTTTGTGTTCCACATGACACATGTCTCCCCTGGGCAGGTATCTTGTGTCTCCCACACTGAACTCATGTCTCCCCGGCAGGTATCTTGTGTATCCCCACTTACACTCATGTCTCCCCAGGCAGGTATCTTGTGTCTCCCACCATGGGCACTCATGTCTCTCCTGGCAGGTATCTTGTTGTCTCCACACTGACACTCCTGTCGCCTCAGGCAGGTATCTTGTGTCTCCCCACTAGCACTCATGTCTCTCCAGGCAGTATCATGTCTCCACACTGCACTCATGTCTCCCAGGCAGGATATCTGTGTTCTCCCACACTGACATCATGTCTCCCCAGGCAGTATCTGTGTCTCCAACCACTGACACTTAAGTTCCCCAGGAAAGGTATCTTGTGTCTCCCACACTTGCACTCATTGTCTCCCCCAGCAGTTATCTTGTGTCTCCACACTGGCAGTCATGTCTCCCCTGGCAGGTTGCTATCTTGAGTCTCCCACACTGGACACTCATGTCTCCCCAGTCAGGTATCTTGTGTCTCCCACACTAGCACTCATGTTTCTCCAGGCAGGCATCTTGTGTCTCCCACACTGGCACTCATGTCTCCCCTGGCAGGTATCTTGTGTCTCCCACACTGACACTTATGTCTCCCTAGGCAGGTATCTTGTGTCTCCCACACTAGAACGCATGTTCCCCAGGCAGTAACTTGTGTCACCCCCACAATGAACAACTCATGTCTCCCCAGGCAGGTAGCTTGTGTCTCCCACACTGACACTTGTGTCTCCCCAAGAAGGTATCTTGTGTCTCCTACACTGGCAGTCATGTCTCCCCAGGCAGGTATCTTGTGTCTCCCACACTGACACTCATGTTCCCCAGGCAGGTTCTGTTCTCCCACACAGGCAGGTCATGCATCCCTGCAGGTATCTTGTGTCTCCCATACTGGGGGACACCATGTCTCCCATGGCAGGTATCTTGTGTCTCCCACACTGACACACTTGTCTCCCCAGGCAGGTTTCTTGTGGCTCCATACTGCACTCATGTCCCCCAGGGCAGGTATCTTGGCGTCTCCCAACTGAGACTTCATGTCTTCCCGAGGCTCGGTAATTGTGTCTCCCCACAATGACAATTTATGTCTCCCCAGGAAGGATATTTGTGTCTCCCACACTGGCACTCATGGTCTCCCCAGGCAGGTATCTTGTTCTCCTCCACTGGACACTCATGTCTCCCCCCAGGCAGGGTATTCTGGTGTCTCCCCACACGTTCACTCATGCCTCCCCCTGGCAGGTATCTGTGTCTCCCATACTGGGATCATGTCTCCCCAGGCAGGTATCTTGTGTCTCCCACACTGACACTCATGGTCTTCCCCAGGCAGGTTTTCTATGGTGTCCTCCCACACTAGCACTCATGTCTCTCAAGGAAGGTATCTGGTGTCTCCCAAACGGAACTCATGTCTCCCCAGGCGGTATTCTTGTGTCTTCCACAGTGACACTCATGTCTCCAGCAGGAATTCTTGTGTCTTCCCCAACATGACACTCATGTCTCCCCAGGACAGGTATCTTGTGGCTACAATAATGGACATCATGTCTCCCCAGGCAGGTATCATAGTGTCTCCCCACACTGACCACTAATTCTCCCCAGGAGGTATCTTGTGGTCCCACTGACACTTCATGTCTCCCCAGGCAGATATCTTGGTGTTCCCCACACTGACACTCATGTCTCTCCTGGCAGGATCTTGTGTCTCCCCACTGACACTCATGTCTCCAGGCAGGTATCTTGTGGCTCCCAAACTGAACTCATGCTCCCCAGGCATGGTATCCTTGTGTCTCCCACACTGAACACTCATGTTCCCCAGGCAGGTATCTTGTGACTCCCACACATGACACTTATGTCTCCCAGGAAGGTATCTTGATGTCCCCCACACTGGCACTCATGTCTCCCCAGGCAGGTATCTAGTGTTCCCCACACGACACTCATGTCGCCCCAGGCAGGTATCTTGTGTCTCCCACACTGACACTCATGTCTCCCCAGGCAAGTATCTCGTGTTCTCTCACACTAGCACTCATGTCTCCCCAGGAGGTATTCTTGTGTCTCACCCAATGACACTCATGTCTACCCAGGCAGGGTATCTTGTGTCTCACACACTAGCACTCATGTCTCCCCAGTCAGGGGTATCTTGTGTATCCCCACACTCCCACTTCATGTCTCTCCTGGGCAGGTATCTTGTGTCTCCCACACTGACAATCATGTCTCTCAGGCAGGTATCTTGTGTCTAGACCTAGCACTATGTCTCTCCAGGAAGGTATCATGTGTCTCCCACACTGGCTCTCATGTCTCCCCAGGCGGTATCCTGTGTTCCCACACTGACACTCATGTTCCCCAGGCAGGTATACTTGTGTCTCAACACTGACCACTTATGTCTCCCCGGAAGGTATTCTTGTGTCTCCCACACTGGCACTCTGTCCCCCAGGCAGTTATCTTGTGTCTCCCACACTGGCTGTTTCAAGTCTCCCTGGCAGGTATCGTGTGTTCCCCACCTGACACTCATGTCTCCCCAGTGAGGTATCTTGTGTCTCCCACACTAGCACTCATGTCTCCCCTGGCAGGTATCTTGTGTCTCCCACACTGACACTTATGTCTCCCTAGGCAGGTATCTTGTGTCTCCCACACTAGCACTCATGTCTCCCCAGGCAGGTAACTTGTGTCTCCCACACTGACACTAATGTCTCCCCAGGCAGGTATCTTATGTCTCCCACACTGACACTTGTGTCTCCCCAAGAAGGTATCTTGTGTCTCCCACACTGGCAGTCATGTCTACCCAGGCAGGTATCTTGTGTCTCCCTCACTGACACTCATGTCTCTCCAGGCAAGTATCTTGTGTCTCCCACACTGGCAGTCATGCCTCCCCTGGCAGGTATCTTGTGTCTCCCATACTGGGACTCATGTCTCCCCAGGCAGGTATCTTGTGGCTCCCACACTGACACTCATGTCTCCCCAGGCAGGTATCTTGTGTCTCCCACACTAGCACTCATGTTTCCCCAGGCAGGTATATTGTGTCTCCCACACTAGCACTTATGTCTCTCCAGGCAGGTATCTTGTGTCTCCCACACTGGCACTCATGTCTCCCCAGGCATGGTATTTGTGTCTCCCACACTGACATCATGTCCCCAGGCAGGTATCTTGTGGCTCCCACACTGATACTCATGTTTCTCCCCAGGCAGGATCTTGTGTCTCCCACATGGACCTCATGTCTACCCAGGCAGGTATATTTGTGTGCCCACACTGGCATCATGTCTCCCCAGGAGGTATCTTGTGTCGCCTTCAGAATACACTCAATGTCTCCCTGGCAGGAATCTTGTGTCTCCCACACTGACACTCTTGTCTCCCCGTGGCGGTTATCTTGCGGCTCCATTCTGACACTCATGTCATCCCCTGGCAGGTATCTTGTGTCTCCCACACTGGGCAACTAATTCTCCCCAGGCAGGTATCTTGTGGCTCCCACACTGAAACTCATGTCTCCTCAGGCAGATATCTTTTGTCTCCCACACTGACACTCATGTCTCTCCTGGCAGGTATCTTGTGTCTCCCACACTGACACTAATGTCTCACTGGCAAAGTATCTTTGTGTCATCCCACCCCCCCCATGACACTCATTGTCTCTCCAGGAAGGTATCTTGTGTCTCCCACAATGGCATCATGTCTCCCCATGGAAGGTATCTTGTGTCGCCACACTGGCACATCATGTCTCCCCAGCAGGTATCTTGTGTCTCCCACCACTGACAATCATGTTTCCCCAGGACAGGTATATTGTGCCTCCCACACTAGCATCATGTCTCTCCGGCAGGTATCTTGGTCTCGCACACTGGCATCATGTCTCCCAGGCGACAGGTATCTTGGTCTCCCACACTGGCACTCTGTTCCCAGGTAAGGTATATCTTGTGTCTCCCACCAGTGACACTCATGTTCCCTGGCAGGTATCTTGTGTCTCCACAGTGACACTCATGTCTCCCAGGCAGGTATCTTGTTGTCTCCCCACAACTGGACATAATGTCTCTCCTGGGACAGGTATCTTGAGGCTCCCACACTGGAACTCATTGTCTCCTCAGGCAGATTTTCTTTTGTCTCCACACTGACACTCAGTCTTCCTGGCAGGTAGCTTGTGTCTCCCAAACTGACACTAATGTCTCCACTGCAAGTTCTTTGGTGTCTCCCACACTGACACTCATGGTCTCTCCTGGCAGGATATCTTGTGTCTCCCACAACTGACATTATTGTCTCCCCAGGCAGGTATCTTCTGTCTCCCACCACTAGCACTATCAGTCTCTCCTGGGAGGTAATCTTGTGTCTCCACAATGGCACTCATGTCTCCCTGGCATGGTATTCTTGTTGTCTCCCACAATGGTACTCATGTCTCCCCAGGGCAGGTATCTTGTGTCTCCCTCACTGACCAACTCATGTCTCCCAGGCAGGTATCTTGTGTCTCCCCACACTGCACACTTATGTCTCCCCGGAAGGTTCTTGTGTCCCCCACACTGGCACTCATGTCTCCCCAGGGCACGGTATTTGTGTCTCCCACACTGACAACTCATTCTCCCCAGGCATGGTATCTTGTGATCTCCCACACTGGCACTCATAGCCTCCCCTGGCAGGTATCTTGTGTCTTCCCATACTGGGACTCATGTCTCCCCAGCAGGATCTTGTGTCTCCCACACTGACAACTCATGTCTCCCCAGGCAGGTACCTTGGTTCCCACACAGCATCATGTCCCTCCAGCAGCATCTTGTGTCTCCCATACTGGGGACTATGTCTCCCCAGGCAGGTATCTTGTGTCTCCCACACTGACCACTCATGTTCCCCAGGCAGGTATCTGTGTCTCCACACTAGCATCATGTCTTTCCAGGCAGGGTATCTTTTGTCTCCCAACACTGGCTCTTCATGTCTCCCCCAGGCAGGGTATCTTGTGTCGCCCACACGGCTTCTCGTGTAACCAGGCAGGTATCTTTTTGTCGCCCACAAGGCTCTCATGTTCTCCCCACGCAGGTATCTTGTGTCGCCCACACTGGCTCTCAGTCTCCCCAGGCAGGTATCTTGTGTATCCCAGACTGACACTCCATGTCTCCCCAGGCAGGTATCTTGTGTACCCACTGGCAATCATGCCTCCTGGCTGGTATCTTGTTGTCTCCCATACTGGGGACTCATGTCTCTCCAGCAGGTATCTTGTGTTCTCCCACACTGACACTTCATGTCTCCCCTGGACAAGTATCTTGTGTCTCCCTCACAGCACTCATGTTCTCTCCAGACAGGTATCTTGGTCTCCCACACTGGACACTCTGTCTCCCCATGCAGGTTCTTGTGTATCCCACACTGACTCATGTCTCTCACAGGACAGGTTCTTGTGGCTACCACACTGACACTCATGTCCTCCCCCAGGCAGGTTATCTTGTGGTCCCACATTGACGCTCATGTCTCCCCAGGCAGGTATCTTGTGTCTCCCACAACTAGCACTTCGGTTTCCCTGGCAGGTATTTGTGTCTCCCACATGACACTCATGTCTCCCAGCAAGTATTCTTGTGTCTCCCACTGGGCCACTTTCATGTCATCTCTGGCAGGTATCTTGGTCTTCCACATGACATTTATGTCTCCCCTGGCAGTTATCTTGTGGCTCCCACGCTGCACTCATGTCTACCCAGGCAGATATCTTGTGTCTCCCACATGGACACTCATGTCTCCCCTGGCAGGTATTCTGTGTCTCCAACACTGACACTCATGCCTCCCCAGGCAGGTATCTTGTGGCTCCCACACTGACACTCATGTCTCCCCAGGCAGGTATCTTGTGTCTCCCACACTGACACTCATGTCTCTCCTCCCAGGCAAGGTTCTTGTGGGCTCCCCAATGACACTCATGTCCTCCCTGGCAGGTATCTTTTGTCTCCCCACTGACACTCATGTCTCCCCAGGCAGGTATCTTGTGTCTCCCACACTGGCACTCATGCCTCCCCTGGCAGGTATCTTGTGTCTCCCATACTGGGACTCATGTCTCCCCAGGCAGGTATCTTTTGTCTCCCACACTGACACTCATGTCTCCCCAGGCAGGTATTTGTGTCTCCCACACTGGAATTCATTGCCTCCCCTGGAGGTATCTTGTGTCTCCATTTGGGGGATCATGTCTCCCCAGCAGGTATGTTGTGTCTCCCACACGGACATCATGTCTCCCCAGGCAGGTATCTTGTGTCTCCACACTTGCCACTCATTGTCCCTCCAGGCAGGCATCTTGTGTCTCCCAATTCTGGGACTCATGTCTCCCCAGGCAGGTATCTTGTGTCTCCCACACACTGACCTCATGTCTCCCCAGGCAGGTATCTTGTGTCTCCTACACTAGCACTCATGTCCCTCCAGGCAGGCACCTTGTGTCTCCCACACTGACACTTATGTCTCCTCAGGAAGGTATCTTGTGTCTCCCACACAGGCACTCATATCTCCCCAGGCAGGTATCTTGTGTCTCCCACACTGACACTCATGTCTTCACAGGCATTTATCTTGTGTTCCCACATGGCAATCATGCCTCCCCTGGCAGGTATCTTGTGTCTCCCATACTGGGACTCATGTCTCTCCAGCAGGTATCTTGTGTCTCCCACACTTGCACTCATGTCTTCCCAGGCAGGTATCTAGTGTCTCCCACACTAGCACCCATGTCCTCTCCAGGGCCCAAGGCATTTTGTGTCTCCACACTGGCACTCATGTCTCCACAGGCATGGTATCTTAGTCTCCACCCTGGGCATCATGTCTCCCCAGGGCAGGTATCTTTGTGTCTTCCACAGTGACACTCATGTCTCCCCAGGCAGGAATCTTTGTGTCTCCCACACTGGACACTCATGTCTCCCCAGCAGGTATCTTGTGGCTGTCCCACACTGATCTTCAAGTTCTCTCTGGCAGGTATCTTGTGCTCCCACACTTGACATCATGTCTCCCCCAGGCAGGTATCTTGTGTCTCCCACACTGGATACACTCATGTCTCCCCCAGGCAGGTATCTTGTGGCTCCCACAATGACACTATGTCTCCCCAGGCAGTTTATCTTGTGTCTCGGCACACTGGCACTCATGTCTCTCCTGGCAGGTTCTTGTGTCTCCCACACTGACACTCATGTCTCCCCAGGCAGGTTCTTCGTGTCTCCCCACAGTGGAACACTCATGTCTCCCCAGGCAGGTATCACTGTGTCTCCATAACTGGACCACTATGTCTCCCCAGGCAGGTATCTTGTGTCTCCCACACTGCCCACTAATGTTCCCCAGGCATGTATCTTGTGGCTTCCCACATGACACTCATGTTCCCCAGGCAGATTCTTGTGGCTCCCACACTGAACTCATGTCTCCCCAGGCAGATTTCTTGTGGCTCCCCACACTGCCACTCTGTCACACCAGGCAGATACTTTTGTCTCCCACATTGACCACTCATGTCTCTCCAGGCAGGTATCTTGTGTCTACCACATAGCACTCATGTCCCTCCAAGGCAAGAGCATCTTGTGTCTCCCATATGGGACTCTGTCTCCCCAGGCGGTTTTTGTGTCTCCCACATCTGACACTCATGTCTCCCCAGGCAGGTATCTTGTGTCTCCCACACTAGCACTCATGTCCCTCCAGGCAGGTATCTTGTGTCTCCCACACTGGCACTCATGTCTCCCCAGGCAGGTATCTTGTGTCGCCCACACTGGCTCTCATGTCTCCCCAGGCAGGTATCTTTTGTCGCCCACACTGGCTCTCATGTCTCCCCACGCAGGTATCTTGTGTCGCCCACACTGGCTCTCATGTCTCCCCAGGCAGTATCTTGTGCTCCAGACTGGACACTCAATGTCCCCCCTTTCCCAGGCAGGTTTCTTGGTCTCCCACCACTGGCACTCATGGCTCCCCTGGCAGGTATTTGTGTCTCCCATACTGGGACTCATGTCTCTCAGGCATGGTATCTTGTGTCTCCACACTGACATATGTCTCCCTGAGTGGCAGGTATCTTGTGTCTCCCACACTAGCACTCATGTCTCTCCTGACAGGTATCTTGTGTCTCCACAATGACATATGTCTCCCCAGGCTTGTATCTGTGTCCTCCCACACTAGCACTCATGTCTCTCCCAGACAGGATCTTGTGGCATCCCACCTGACACTCATGTCTCCAGGCAGGTATCTTGTGGCTCCCACATTGATGCTCATGTCTCCCCAGGCAGGTATCTTGTGTCTCTTACACTAGCACTCATGTTTCCCCTGGCAGGTATCTTGTGTCTCCCACACTGACACTCATGTCTCCCCAGGCAAGTATCTTGTGTCTCCCACAGTGACACTCATGTCTCCCCAGGCAGGTATCTTGTGTCTCCCATACTGACACTCATGTCTCCCCAGGCAGGTATCTTGTGTCTCCCACACTGACACTAATGTCTCCCCAGGCATGTATCTTGTGGCTCCCACACTGACACTCACGTCTCCCCAGGCAGATATCTTGTGGCTCCCACACTGACACTCATGTCTCCCCAGGCAGATATCTTGTGGCTCCCACACTGACACTCATGTCACCCCAGGCAGATACCTTTTGTCTCCCACATTGACACTCATGTCTCTCCAGGCAGGTATCTTGTGTCTCCCACACTGACACTCATGTCTCCCCAGGCAGGTATCTTGTGTCTCCCACACTGGCACATTATGCTCCCAGGCAGGTTATCATTGTGGCTCCCACACTGACACTCATGTCTCCCTAGGCAGGTATCTTGTGTCTCCCACACTGACACTCATGTCTTCCCTGGCAGGTATCTTGTGTCTCCCACACTGACACTTATGTCTCCCCAGGCCAGGTATCTTGCGGCTTCAATACTGACACTCATGTCTCCCAGGCAGGTATCTTGTGTCTCCACTCTGAACACTTAAATGTCTCCCAGGCAGGTATCTTGTGGCTCCCACTGACACTCATGTCTCCCAGGATGATGATCTTTTGTCTCCCACACTGACACTCATGGATCTCTCCTGGCAGGTATCTTGTGTTCTCCCTCACTGGCACTCATTGTCTCTCCATGCTGGTATCTTGTGTCTCCCTCACTGACACTCATGTCTCCACTAGGCAGGTATCTCTGTGTCTACCACACTGACACTCATGTCTCCCCTGGCAGGTATCTTGTGTCTCCCACACTGACACTATTGTCTCCCAGGCAGGTATCTTGTTCTCCACACTGGCACTAATGTCTCCCCAGGCAGGTATCTTGTGTCTCCCACACTGACACTCATGTCTCCCCAGGCAGGTATCTTTTGTCTCCCACACTAGCACTCATGTCTCCCCAGGAAGGTATCTTGTGTCTCCCACACTGGCACTCATATCTCCCCAGGCAGGTATCTTGTGTCTCCCACACTGACACTTATGTCTCCCCTTTCAGGTATCTTGTGTCTCCCACACTAGCACTCATGTCTCACAGGCAGGTTAATCTTGTGTCCTCCACACTGACATCATTCTCCCGAGGCAGGTATCTTGTGTCTCCCACACTGGCATTAATTCCTCCCCTGGCAGGTATCTTGTGTCTCCCTACTGGGACTCATGTCTCCCCTGCCTGGTATCTTGTGTCTCCCACACTGACACTAATGTCTCCCCAGGCAGGTATGTTGTGTCTCCCACATTACCACTCATGTCTCCCTGGCAGGTTATTCTTGTGTCTCCCACACTGACACTCATGGTCTTCCTGGCAGGTATCTTGTGATCAACCACACTGGCACTTCATGTATCCCAGGCAGGTATCTTGTGTCGCCCACACAGGCACTCATGTCTCCCCTGGCAGGTGTCTTGTGTCTCCCATACTGGCAGTCATGTCTCCCCTGGCAGGTATCTTGTGTCTCCCACACTGGCACTCTGTCTCCCCAGGCAGGTTCTTGTGTCTCCACATTGTACACTCATGTATCCCCTGGCAGGTATCTTGTGTCTCCCACACTGGCTCTCATGTCTCCCCAGGCAGGTATCTTGTGTCGCCCACACTGGCTCTCATGTCTCCCCAGGCAGGTATCTTGTGTCGCCCACACTGGCTTAATGTCTCCCCAGGCATGTATCTTGTGTCGCCCCACACGGTCTCTGTCTCCCAGGCAGGTATCGTGTGTCGCCCACAACTGGCACTCATTGTCTCCCCTGGCCAGGTATCTTGTGTCTCCCACACTGACACTCATGTCTCCCCTGGCAGGTATCTTGTGTCTCCCACACTGACACTCATGTCTCCTCAGGCAGGTATCTTGTGTCTCCCATCCTGGCACTCATGTCTCCCCAGGCAGGTATCTTTTGCCGCCCACACTTGCACTCATGTCTCCCCTGGCAGGTATCTTGTGTCTCCCACACTGACACTCATGTCTCCCCTGGCAGGTATCTTGTGTCTCCCACACTGACACTCATGTCTCCCCTGGCAGGTATCTTGTGTCTCCCACACTGACACTCATGTCTCCCCTGGCAGTTATCTTGTGTCTCCCACCCTGGCACTCATGTTCCCCTGGCAGGTATCTTTGTGATTCTCCCACACTGACACTCATGTTTCCCCTGGCAGGTATCTTGTGTCTCCCACACTGACACTCATGTCTCCTCAGGCAGGTATCTTGTGTCTCCCATCCTGGCACTCATGTCTCCCCAGGCAGGTATCTTTTGCCGCCCGCACTTGCACTCATGTCTCCCCTTGCAGGTATCTTGTGTCTCCCACCCTGGCACTCATGTCTCCCCTGGCAGGTATCTTGTGTCTCCCACCCTGGCACTCATGTGTCCCCAGGCAGGTGTCTTGTGTCTCCCACACTAGCACTCATGTCTCCACAGGCAGAAACCTAGCACCTAGAAAATTCAAAGCACATGTATAGTTACTAGAATAAAGTTAATAGATTATAACTATGTGTAATAGACTATAGTAATAACTATATTTAATAAAATATAGTTAATAAAATATGGACAATTAGGAAATGCTAACTACATATTTGTAAAACTTTAGAGAAATATAATTTGCAAAGAAAATTAAGTACCTTATTCAGTAAATAATAATTAACAAAACTCTAATAAAAGTCAAGAAGGTATTATTATGCCCAGCTGTGTGCACGAATGCACTGAAATTATTTAATTTCTGAATTTCTTATGAAACGGGAATTCAAAACACTCAAGCCAACACCAATTTAGAAACATCAGTGTTGTCAGTATGACAACGTTTAAAAAAATGGTAAACTTAGTTTCTTACCCCGAATCAGTGTTTCCAGGAGTCCACTTGTCACCTCAGGTGGACTTCCTGCCTCCCTTAGGCGCATGTATCCAGGAATCCATCCGTCAGGGAGGCTGGAGTAGGAATAACATCAGTGTGGCTACTGTCAGGGAGGCTGGTTGACGCTTTTGAATACAATTTAAGAAAGCTATTAATCATTATTATATAATTATAATTATAACAAGATTGTGACAAAATTATTATAAACATTATTTGCGACCACTGTCAGCCTCAGAGTTATCTCTGAGTTACCAGACCTTGCCACGTGGAGGCCAGTGGTTCGTATTTAAGGTCCGCCACCCCCCTTGCCTTCCCCAGGTTCATGTGTCCAGGAATCCATCCGTGGGCCCCCGGATGTCTCCCCTTCCTCGCTTCCCTAAGGTCAGCCTCGCCTCTCTCTCTCTCTCTCTCTCTCTCTGCCTTCCAACCTCAGCCTTCCCCAGGTTCATGTTTCCAGGAATCCATCCGTCCGCCTCCGGATGTTTCCCCTTCCTCACTTCTCCAAGGTCAGCCTCAACAACCTGTATTCTTGCCATTCCCAGGTTCATGTATCCAAGAATCCATTTGTCTACCGCCAGATGTCTTCCCTTCCCCACTTACCCAAGGTCAGCCTCAACTGCTAGTATTCATGCCTTTCCCAGGTTCATGTATCCAGGAATCCATCCGTTCGCTCCCGGATGTCTCCCCTTCCCCATTTACCTAAGGTTGGCGGTGCCTTCCCCGGATCAGTGTCTCTAGGAGTCCACTTGGTGTCACCTCAGGTGGACTCCCTTCCCCACTTCCCCAAAGTCAGCGGCATTCCTGCCTTCCCCAGGTTCATGTATCCAGGAATCCATCCGTTCGCTCCCGGATGTCTCCCCTTCCCCATTTACCTAAGGTCGGCGGTGCCTTCCCCGGATCAGTGTCTCCCGGAGTCCACTTGTGTCACTGAGTGGACTCCCTTCCCAACTTCCCCAGAGTCAGCGGTTGCCACCCCCACTGACTTTGCTGGGTAGAAACTTGGTATTATCTAGCTGGTCTACTGCCGAGACTATCCAGGTGGGTGGAATTACTGGAGGAGACACACAGAAAACTGCGTCCAGTAATTACACTCACCAAGACAGCCTGGAACAGTAGGTCAGCTGGACGAGACGAAGCTCGCACACAGCTCGGCCTCCCAGGAGAGGCTAATTAACAACAATTTTGGAAATCCTTTTATATTACAATAAGAATTTATACAAGTACAAGTTGTTTTTTACTAATTTAGCAGTTTAAAAGTACTTGTGAGAGTTTTTTTTTCAAATAAATTAATGTCCGAGTGTTGATGAATTTGTCCACGTCCGTCAAAACTGAATTAAATGTTTCAATGTTTATATTTTTGTTTATTTATTCGTCGTTTGCATTTGACACTCGATGGCTAACAAGCGCACAAACATGCACATATATAAGTATTTTCACATACATTTATTCATTTCAACATTCGCACCTTACGTATGCACCATTATACATACACTTGCATGAGTAAACAACACACATACAATGCCATGTGCTACAAATATGCACATATGTGCACAATGTACACAATTCTCTCCTGCCAATCTAACATGTACGAGATCACATATACATACTCATGAATCTCACTATAAACCCCTGACATGAATACTCACACACACATACATGTGAACACTTTCTCATAGACATGTCTGTACTCGGACACATGGTGGATAAAATTATATATATATATAATATATATATATAAATATATATATATATATATATATATATATATATATATAATATATATATATATATATATATATATATATATATATATATATATTTAATATATATATATATATATATATATATATATATATATATATATATATATATATATATATATATATATATAATTTCTATGTGTTTGTGTGTACAGAGTTTTAACATAGTTAATAAAGTTGTGTTTACAGTGACACCTGGTCTAATGATGGATTGCTTTGAATATATATTGTCTATTTACATTACACGTCTTTAAGACCCAGTTTTTGGAGTAAAAGTTTACCATCTTTCTTGAATGTAAGATAATTCAACACTAGAGCTCTCAAAATATTTCCTAAGATTAAGTACATTTGTAGCTCTACTAACACCTATCATATATCTTTTCCAAACCTAAAAATGCATTGAAGTGTTGCTTTGCTTTATATAACAAAGAAAGAACATAAGTAGGAACACTGCAGCAGGCATACTGGCCCATGCGAGGCAGGTACACTTTTCCTACCCGCTTAAGCCAACGTCAGGTCAGGTCACATTCACTTAAAGAAGTTGCACGGCATCTGACCTAGTAGCACAAGCTAGTCAGGTCCAACTCACACCCACCCACACCCACTAATGTATTTAACCTATTTTTAAAACTTCACAAGGTCTTAGCTTGTATGAGGGTACTCGGGAGTTTGTTGCTCTCATCCACAACTCTGTTACCAAACCTGTGCTGTCTTATATCTTTCCTTCTTCACTTATGTATCTCAGTGTTACACATGACTCACATATTCCCTTTCTAAATTCACGCTCTTCTTGGTTAAGTATATTTTATCTTTTCCATCACTTCAACAATGATAATTCTGACAACAGTCTTACTCCATTATAATTATTACATAATTTAAAGTTTTCCCTTTTCTTTTTTTTTAAACATTATGAATAAAATCAAGAACTATTTCTGTACTTATTACAACTGCGTCACACACTTCAACATTAATCCATTCTAAATTTCCCATTTTTAAACTTATTGCCTCATTTCTTCATTACTGACTGGCTAACTCTGCTGACAGTAGAGCCAGCCAGGCTGACAGCAGAATCAGCCAGGCTGACAGCAGAGTCAGCCAGGCTGACAGCAGAATCAGCCAGGCTGACAGCAGAGTCAGCCAGGCTGACAGCAGAGTCAGCCAGGCTGAGAACAACTGTACCACAGAACTGTCCTCTTCTTTATTGTGAATTATTATGAAGTTCATACAAGTTTTTTTCTGATGTTTACGTTTCCCTTTTATCTACACATACACATCACTAGAAACACCATGCTATGAACACACACATGTACAAACATGTGTAGACGTTCTCATAAACATATCTGTACTCTCCCTCATCATTGTTTAAATTGAACAATACTGTATAAATAGTGTAAGAGAATTAAAAAAATTCATGATTAATATAATTTTGATTACAATATCTTGGTGAAATATTTTGGGAAAAGATGTAAATAGGCGAAGAAGTGACTAACTTGAGAGACTTGTGGTTAAAATAAATATTTTCTTGAAAAAACATGTTAATAAACACTTTGTTTGAATAGGTCTAATTATAAAATAAGTCTCTCAGTTTTCACAGATACACTTCTTTTATATCTTCATTAATGATATAAAAAAACATTCACCACCACAGATGCAAAATAAAAACTTTCGGTGATGGAAATAAAAACTGTCAAGCTCTTGAGAGTAAGAATTTTGGTGGTGGGTGCCACAACCTGGCCAGTACGACTGTGTGTTAATGTCTTCCATACTGTTGTTATGTACTGTGATGTGTGAATGTTAACATATATTACTCACTGAATGTTGTGGTGCGCTATTTTGCAGAGATATATTGCACACTGAATGTTGTGGTGCACTATGTTGCACAAATACATTGCACACTGAATGTTGTGGTGCACTATGTTGCAGAAATACATTGCACACTGAATGTTGTGGTGCACTATGTTGCAGAGATATATGGCAGAAAGTCAGTAAGTAATAAAAAAAACAATTATAGAAGGTAACTATTGAATGACGAAGTTTGTTTCACAGGTGAAAGTTCCTCTCTGTTGTTATGTGTTTTTTCACCGCCATCGTTATGTTGAAATGTGAGTTAATAACACTGTGTGTAACCAGTTTGGTTGCGCAAGACAGGTATATAATACAGACAAGAAGAAAAGACACTTGTGCAACATCTGGTTATCTTTATTGTAGACGTTTCGCCATCCAGTGGCTTTATCAATACAGATTCTTGGACGTAATTAGAAAACAGAAGAACTATATACAAAAGATGAGGTATTCAGTCCCTCCCACCAGAAGGTAACTGAAATAAAGTCACTGGAAGGATAATCTCCGTGGAAACACCACCATCACGCAGACGTTTAATAGAAGCTGACTTAATTCATCTTATACATAACAAATGAACGGCTACCTCAAGTCTTTTACCAACACAGTCCTGCCAGCACTCTATTTACAGCAGAAACCTACCAGAGGTCTTCTACCAATAGTCTTCTGGTAACAGTACTTCCAGCAGTGTTCTTCCAATAGCGTCCAGTTTTATACACTTGAATATTACCAACATAATCTTAAGAAAAGAATCCTGCCAATAAGTCTTCTATCAGATATTTACCAGAGAGGTTACATACAGTGTTATTAACTCTGGTGTATCAGACAGACTTTATACACATCACAACACAACTGTGTCTTTTTTATTACTGAATGACTTTGTGCAATATACCTGTGCAATATAGTGCACCACAACATTCAGTGTGCACTATATCTGTGCAACATAGTGCACCACAACATTCAGTGTGCACTATATCTGTGCAACATGGTGCACCACAACATTCAGTGTGCAATATATCTGTGCAACATAGTGCACCACAACATTCAGTGTGCAATATATCTGTGCAACATAGTGCACCACAACATTCAGTGTACCCTATATCTGTGCTACATAGTGCACCACAACATTCAGTGTACAATATATCTGTGCAACATGGTGCACCACAACATTCAGTGTGCAATATATCTGTGCAACATAGTGCACCACAACATTCAGTGTGCAATATATCTGTGCAACATAGTGCACCACAACATTCAGTGTACACTATATCTGTGCAACATAGTGCACCACAACATTCAGTGTACACTATATCTGTGCAACATAGTGCACCACAACATTCAGTGTGCAATATATCTGTGCAACATAGTGCACCACAACATTCAGTGTACACTATATCTGTGCAACATAGTGCACCACAACATTCAGTGTACAATATATGTTAACATTCATACATCACAGCACATAACAACAGTATCGGAGATATTAACAAAGAGACGTACTGGCCAGACTCTGGCAGCCACCATCAAAATTCATTTTGTTAAGAGATCGAATCATCCAATTTGACAATTTTTATTTTCATCCCCGAAAGTTTTTATTTTGTATCTGTGGTGGTGAATTTTTTTTTTTATGTTATTAATGAAGAGGTGAGAGAAGTGTATATGTGAAAACTCACTTATTTAATAATTAATTCTACTTAAAGTGTTTATTAAGATGATTTATAAGAATATCTTCTTTATCTTAAACACAAGTCTCTCAAGTTAGTCACTTTCTTCACATATTTACATATTTTCCCAAAATATTTCATCTAAATATCGTAACCCTCATTTCAGTTTCTTAAGAAAATTGAAATGATATAATCTGGAATTTTCTTATTTTTCCTAAAACAATGGTGTGGGAGAGTGTAGATATGTCTTTGAGAACGTGTACACATGTATGTATATAGTGTGTTTGTAGTAGTGTGTTTGTAGTAGTGTGTTTGTAGTAGTGTGTTTGTAGTAGCGTGTTTGTAGTAGTGTGTTTGTAGTGATGTATATGTAGATGAAAGTGAAAAGTGAACATCAGAAAAAACTTGTATTGTCTACATAATAATTCACAATAAAGAAGAGCACAGTTCTGTGATACAGCTGTCAGCCTGGCTGACTCTGCTGTCAGCCTGGCTGACTCTGTTGTCAGCTTGGCTGATTCTGCTGTAAAAACCTCGAAGAATGTAATAATTATTTATTTATTTATTTATTTATTTATTTATTTATTTATTTATTTATATATTTGAACATGATACAGAGAAGTACAAAAGAATACAGTTAAATGCAGCATGCTAAAGCCACTTGAATGCATAGCATTACTGGCAGGCTTAAAATTAACTTAAGATTAACTAAGCAATGAAGTATTCAGTGGTACAAAAATTTTTGTAAAACAGATAACAATTTAATACAAATGAGTATTACAAAGACAGGTCACATGGTCATTTACTGTGTTGCTGTGTAATCTGTAGAATGGAGTATTCTGTTAGGTAATGAAGTTAAATAGTAACAAAGTTTGATTGGGTCACAGGTTGACATTTATGAGATACAATAATGAGATACATATATGAGATACAATTTATGAGATACAATTATTAAGTATTTATTTAGTTGTGGGTGAGTAAGTGATTTTTGAGAAGAGACTTGAATTTATAAACAGACAGTGTTTCTTTTATATTTACAGGTAATGAATTCCAGATTTTAGGGCCTTTTATGTGCATTGAGTTTTTGCATAGCGTGAGATGGACACGAGGAACATCAAAGAGTGATCTGTGCCTTGTGTTATGGTCATGTGTTCTGTTGAGGTTGGTAAGGAGATGTTTGAGTGGAGGGTTTATGTCAGAGATAAGTGTTCTATGTATGTAGTAGGTGCAGTAATAAGTATGGATGTTTTGTATTGTAAGTAGGTTTAGAGTTTTGAATATTGGTGGTGTGTGCAGTCTGTAGTGGGAATTTGTTATTCTGACTGCAGCCTTTTGTTGGGTGATTAGTGGTCTGAGATGGTTTATTGTTGTTGAGCCCCATGCACAAATTCCATAGGTGATATAGGGGTAAATAAGTGAGTGATATAGGGCCAGGAGGGCTGACTGTGGAACATAGTACCGTATCTTCGATAGTATGCCTACGGTCTTGGAAATTTTTTTTGGAAATTTGTTGTATATGTGTTTGAAATTTGAGTCTATTATCAACGAGGATTCCTAGGAATTTTCCCTCTGTGAGTTTTGTGATAGGTGATCCATTTATCATTATGTTAAGAGACACATCTGCAGCTCTGTTACCAAACTGAATGTAGTAGGTTTAGTCAATGTTTAGAGTAAGTTTGTTGGTCCTCATCCAGGTTGATATTTTCTGTAATTCGGTATTTACAGTATTGGCTAGCATGACTGGGCTCGGGTGAGAGTAGACGTATGTAGAGTCATCTGCAAATAGTGTGGGTTTGAGTAGTTGCGATGCATTTGGTAGGTCATTTATGTATATGAGAAAGAGAAGAGGGCCTAGGACATTTCCCTGTGAGACACCAACTGTAATTGGCTGTGCGGAAGTTTGCCCCATTTGTGTACACATATTGGCTTCTGTTGCTGAGGTATGACTATGTAGTTGAGGGAGTGCCCTCTTATACCATAGTGTGACAATTTTATGTGGAGCAAGTCGTGGTCAACTGTATCGAAAGCTTTACGTAAGTCAATGAAGATCCCCAGTGGGGCTTCTTTTTTCTCTATTGCTGTATAAATATGTTCTAGCATGTGGATAATAGCATCATTAGTATTTTTATTAGGTCTGAACCCAAATTGATAGGGGATGAGTATGTTGTGGGAGATGAGGTAGGAATAGATACGCTTATGGATTAATTTTTCAAAGATTTTAGAGAGAGGGTGTAAGTTGGATATTGGCCTATAGTTATTCAAGTCAGTGTGGTCTCCTCCTTAATGGATCGGGGTGACCCTTGCTATTTTGAGAACTGTAGGAAAGGTAGAGGATTCAATGGATTTGTTAAAGAGTGTTGCAATGATTGGTGATAGCACCTGTGACACTTTTTTGTATATAATGGGTGGTAAGGTATTTAAATCTCCTGTCTTGTTTTTTAGTTTGTTGATAATAAGGGAGACTTCAGTTGGGTTAGTCGGAGCTAGGAACAGTGTGTTTGGGTAGTTGCCAGTGAGGTAGTCATTGGGTGGGGTATCTGAGCTTGGGATTTTATTGGCAAGGTTTTTTCCTATAGTGGAGAAGAAATCATTGAGTCTGTTTGGAATAAGCCTGTGTGTTACAATGATTGTTGAAGCGATGGAAAAGAAAATATGGATAACAAAGAAGAGAGTCAACTCAGAAAGGGAAGGAAATCTGAGTATCATGTGTAAATACAGAAATATGTAACTTAAGAACACTTATATAAAGTATAGCCGCACTTGGGTGCATTTATAGGTTTGGAAAAGTTATATGAGAGATGTTAGTAGAGTTAGAAATTAATTTAATCTTAGGTAATGTTTTGATAACGATAGTGTTGAATTCAGTTATAATATACAAAAAAGGGGGAAACGGTGTAACCTGTGGTTTTAAAGGGACGTGGGGGAGGTCACTGTATTTTGGTCGAAAAAAAATTTTAAACAAAACCCAAAGTGTCCCCGGTAACAGAGCTTTATTAAATATCCCATGTTTAAAAAATGTACACACACACACACACACAAAACACACACACACGGGTCAAACACACACACACAACACATTCACACATCACACACACCCCCACACACCCCACACACAAAACACCCCACGCACACACCCTCACATCACCCCACACACACACACACATTCACACAAAACCCACACACAAAACACCCACACCCCACACACACAACAAACCCACCCACACAGAAAAACTCACAACACCCACACACACCCCCAAAACACACACGTCACACACACACACACACACACACAGTCCAAACACAAAACACACACCCCACACACCCCAAACCACACAAACACACACACAAAACACCAAAAAAGACACTCACACACACACAAACACACACACACAAAACACACAACCCCAAAACCAGAAAACTCACACACACCCCCACACACCACACACACCCCAAAACACACACACACACACACAACACAACACCCACACCCACCCCACACACGGCAGTCCCCAAAACATTCACACACACACCACACACACCACACACACAACACACACAACCCCACACCAACACCACAAAAAAACACACAAAACACCCCCAAACACACACACAACACACACACAAACACAAACACACACACACAAAACACCAAAACAAAAACACCACACACCACAACACACAACACCCATTTGTTCCCCTCTGTCACACATGTTACCTCTGTCACACTTGTTACCTCTCCAAATCTTGTACCCCCTGTCACCCCTTTTTACCTCTGTCACACTTGTTACCTCTGCCACCCCCTTGGCCCCTTCTGTCAAACTTTTTTACCTTCTGTCACCTTTTTAAACCCCCTCGGCCCACTCTTGTTACCCCTTTTCCACCTTGTTCCTCTGCCACACTTTGACCTCTGCCCACCTTGTTTACCCCCTCGGTCAAACTTTTTTACCCCCTGTCACTCTGTTTACCCCCTGCCCAAAACTTGTTACCTCCGCCACTCTTGTTACCTCTGTCAAAATTTTTGTTACCTCTGTCACACGTGTTACCTCTGTCAAACTTTTTTCCCCTCTGTCCCTTTTTTCCCTTTTGCCCACATTTTGTTACCTCTCCAAAACCTGTTTACATCTGCCACTTGTTACCTTTGTCACCCTTTTTACCTCTGTCACATTTGTTAAATTTGTCGCACATTTTTAATTTCTGTCACACTTTTTTCTACTGTCACTTTTTTTTTATCGTCACAGGGTTTTACTTCTGTCACCTTTGTTACTTCTTAAACACTTTTTACTACTGTACACTTGTTACAAACCTGTCACACTTTTTACTACTTTTCACACTTGTTACTACTGCCCACACTTTTTTCACTGTCACACTTTTCTATTGGCACCTTGTTATTTACTGTCACACTTGTTTCTATTTCCCACACTTTTAACAAAGGGCACATTGGGGTAAACTGTCAAAACTTTTTTTCAAACTGTCACACTACACTTTTGGGCAAAACCTTTTTTACGACTGTCCACTTTTTCAAATGCACACTTGTTAAAAAGGGGCACACTTGTTACTACTGTCACTTTTTGTTTTTACTGTCACATTTTTTTTACTATTGGCACACTTGTTACTACTTCAAAACCTTGGGTTTCTATTGTCACACTTGGGTTACTTTCACACTTGTTACTGCGTCACACATGTTACTCCCTTTCACACTTTTACTACGGTTCACACTTTTTTTCCCTACGGGCACACTTTTACTTTTGGCACCTTGTTACAAACTCCCAACATTTTTTGGGGCTACGTCCCACTTGTTACTACTGCCACTTTTTGTTACTACTGCCCAACACTTGTTTCTACTCTCACACTATTTAAACTATTGGCACCTTGTTACTACTGCCACCCCTTGTTTTTTACTGTCACCATTTTCCAAATTGGAAACACTTGTTTACTTCTTCACAATGTTACTTCACACTTGTTACGGTAAACACTTGTTACTACTGTCAAAATTTTTTTACTACTGTCACTCGTTAATGTGCACTTGTTTACTACTGCCCACACTTTTGCTACTGTCAAAATTTTGTTTCGTCACCCCTTGTTACAACGGGTCCACTTTTTTAATGCTGTCACCTTGTTACTGCTTTTTTAAAAAACTTTTTTCCCGGTCCCCTTTTGTTACTACAGTAAACATTTGTTTTTAAAGGGCCAAAACTTGTTACAAAGGTCACATTTGGATACACGTCACACTTTTTTTCTGCCCAAATTTGTTACAAACTGTCCATTTGTTTACATCTGTCACACTTTTTGGGCATCTGTCACACTTGTTGCCTCTGTCGGGCCTTTTACCTCTGTCACACTTTTTTAAAATCGGGAAACCCTTGTTTAAACCTCTGTCACATTTTACCTCTGTCCCACTTTTACATCTGCAAAAAACTTGTTAAAATCTCCCCCAACTTTTTTAACCTTTTGCACCCCTTTTTGCTCTCTCACACGGGATTACTTCTGTCAAAACTTGTTCCCTTTTGTCCCCCCCTTTTTTACCTTTTCCCACCCCTTTTATTTTTGGGTCACACTTTTTTACTTCTTTTCAAAAACTTTTCTACGGGTCACACTTTAAAATCTGTCCCCCGTGTTACTTCGGGTCACACTTGTTACTTCTGTCACCTTTTTTCTGTCACCTTGTTTTTGTCACCTTGTTTCGTTTCACATTTTTACTACTGTCACACTTTTTACACTTTTCACACTTTTTCCTACTGTCACACTTGTTTCAACTGTCACACTTTTTTTCTTTTTTTTGTCACCCTTGTTACTTTTGGCCCACACTGTTACTACTGGCAAAACTTTTTCTACTTCCACATTTAAACTTTGGCACCCTTGTTACAAACTGTCCCCTTTTGTTTGATTTGGTAAACACTATTT
This sequence comes from Cherax quadricarinatus, assembly GCF_026875155.1. Taxonomy (NCBI): domain Eukaryota; kingdom Metazoa; phylum Arthropoda; class Malacostraca; order Decapoda; family Parastacidae; genus Cherax; species Cherax quadricarinatus. Next base: position 34,519 of record NW_026471712.1, on the reverse strand, counting down.
TTTTACTTTTTGGCACACTTTTACTGCTGTCCAAAACTTTTTTTCCACTGTCCACTTGTTACAAATTGGCACACTTTTTACTTGCCAACCTTATTTCACTGTCACACTATTTACTTTTGGCACCTTTTTTACTACCGTCACCCCTTGTTTCACTGTCACACTTTTGGGCAAAAACTTTTATTTGGGCCCCACACTTGTTTTTTACGTCACACTATTACAAATTTCAAAATTTGGTTACTACTGAAAACACTTTTTTTCAAATTGTAAACCTTGTTACTGCACACTTGTTACGGGCGTCACCCATTTTTTACTACTGCACCTTATTACTACGGGTCAATTTTGTTTCTACTGTCCATTTGTTACTATTCACACTTTTTACAAACTGCCACAGTTTTTTGCTCCCTGTCACATTTTTTAAAACTACTGTCACATTTGTTACTACTGCCCAAAACTTGTTTTACTGTCAAAACTAGTTACTCTTGGCCCTTTTTTTAATCCCGTCACATTTGTTTAACTGTCAAAATGGGGTTTTACTTTTGGCACACTTGTTATTTTCTGCCCACACTTTTTCCCAAAACGGTCACACGGGGTTACTGTCAAAATTTTTAACTACTGAAACCCTTTTGTTACAACTGTCAAAACTTTTTTACTACGCACCTTTTTTTCTACTGTCACACAAATTTACAAATTGGCCCCACTTGTTACACTGTCAAAACCTTTTTTTCAACGGGGCCCACACTATTTTACTTTGGCCACTTTTTACTTCTGTCACCCCTTTTTCTACGCCCAACACTTGTTACTGTCAGCACTTGTTCCTTACTGCACACTTATTGCCTGTCACCTTGTTTTCGGGTCACACTTGTTACTGCTGTCAGATTTTTTTCCCTGCGGGAACTCTTGTTACTGCTTTTAAAAACTTTTCTGTCACCCCTTGTTCTACAGAAAACTTTTTGTTACTACTGCCACATTTTGGAAAAAAAGGGTCACATTTGTTACTACGTCCCCATTTTTTTCTTCCACTTGTTATTTAACCTTTACACTTGTTACATCTGCCCAACTTGTTCCCCCTCTTCGAAAATTTTTTACCTCTGCACATTTATTACACTGTCCCCCCTTTGTTCCCCTTTTTCCCAAAACCTTTTTGGCCCGTCAAACTTGTTACATCTTTTCCCCCACTTGTTACCTCGGGTAAACACTTTTGTTACCCTTTTCAAAATTTTTAAACTCTGTCACATTTGTTACCTTTGTACCTTTTTTCCTCGTCACACTTTTTACATTTGTCGCACTTTTTAAATTTCGGTCACACTTTTACTACTGTCACACTTGTATCTTTTCACCCCTGTTCTTCTGCCCACACTTTTTATTTTCCGTCACATTTGTTCTTTTCACATTTTGTTACAAACTGCCACATTTTGTTTTTTTTCACACTTGTTCCCTGCTGTCGCACTTGTTACTATTTGTTACATTTGGTTACTACTGTCAAACACTTTTACAAACCAGTCCCCACTTTTTTTTCTATTGTCACACTTTTTTACTTTTGGGCACACTTTTTACTACGCAAAACTTGTTTCTACTGTCACACTATTTCTATTGGCAATTTGTTCCCTACGTCACACTTGTTTTTTTCTATTTCACTATTTTCTTTTGGGGGCACACTTTTTTACTTTTACCGCCCACACTTTTTTTTACTGTCTCACTGGGTTTACAAATTGGCCCCTTTTTTTACTACGTCCAAAACTTGTTTCTTTTGTAAACACTTGTTACGGTCACACTTTTTAAACTGTCACATTTGTTACTGTCACCTTTTTTACTGCGTCACACATTTTTACTTTTTTCAACTTTTACTACTGTAAACATTTGTTTCTTCTGCAAAACTTGAACTTTTGGCACCTTTTTTCTGTGCCACACTTGTTGCAAACGCCCAGGGGGTTTACTACCTGCCCAACTTTTTTTCCCTACTGTCACACTATTTCTATTGGCACCCCTTGTTACTACTGCCCCCACTTTTTTCTTTCGTCACACTTTTTTACTTTTGGGAAAACACTTGTTACTTCTGCCCACACTTGTTTCTCTGTAAACATTTTTACTGTCAAAAATTTGGGGTTATTTGTCACATTTTTTAATGTCAGGGTTGTTACTACTGTCACTTTTGGCTATTTCACACTTGTTATTTACTGTCACCCTTATTGCAACTGTCACCCCTTTTTCTTTCTCCATTTTCTGCATAACTTGTTACTGCTGTCACTTTTTTTAATGCTTTTAAACCCTTTGTTTCTGTCACACTTGTTCTACTGACAAAACTTTTTTCGCCCCCACTTTTTTCTGTCACACTTGTTTCTGTCACACTTTTTTTACTGTCAAAAAAGTTGTTACTGTCACAGTTTTGCTGTCCAACGGGGTTTCTGTCAGGCGTTACTGTCACACTTATTACTACTTTCACCTTTAAATCCATACACGTATTATTTGTGGTTAATTTTACTTGATTTTTTAAACCAACCCAAAAAACCCAAAGGGGAGCAGCCATACGGCAAATGCGGGGGTTGCTGGTTTTAAGGCTCACTTTTTTCCCCCAAAAAATAGATCTTCCCAGGATTGACTGTTACATGGCCCTTCGCTGTCTTTTTTTAAAATTTACCTGCATTTCAATTAGGGACCTAACAAATTTTATCCCAAGACTTTTTTTAAAATTCTTACAAGCCCCCCCTCTAATGGTATAAAACCAAACCCAAAGTAACTCTTGCATTTTCCCTAATTCCTGTTTAAACCAAATTACCAAATTAAACCAATTACCGCATATGCTCTCAACATAAGTGGGGGAAAATCTTAAGAGCCCCTTGGTTTTTTCGGATAGAAAAAGGGAAATTTTACATCATTGGCAAAATGAAATCCTAAATTTGACCAGAACTTCAAGAATTTTTTTGTTTTGAACTTTAGCCCTAGTCGTATTGAATTTTTAAAGGCCCCCCCCTTTTTAAAAAATATCACCATAGCCCCTTTTTTTATGGATCTCACAGTGATCCCAAAATAAGAAGTACAAACTTCGGGGTTTAATAAACTAGAACAATACAAATGCTAAACAAAATCTCGCTAACTGTCCAAGGCATGGTTTGGGCCCCAACACACTAAACATTCAACCTAGAGAGTTTTTCACCAAACGTGGGTATACGATGCAAAAAATTTAAAAATCTTTCGGGCCCCGGGAAACCGTGGTGAAAGGGTTTTAATGGGACACCCAGATTTGCCTTTTCCCCAAAAAGGGAACCGTCATGGCATGGGCAGCGACAAGAAATTCAGTGGGGGGGTTGTCTTGTTTTTTTTTCCCCCTTAAACGGGGCGTTGTTGGGGGGTTTTTCCCTGGGGAACCCGGGAGCTGATCTCCACACTGTGGATCAAAACTTAAATCCTTCACTTTCTCAAGTGCTTTTTTTGAACCCCAAACGACTTCAGCACATCTCCTTGTTTTTAAAAATTATAAAATTTATTTTAATTGAGACTCACGGTAGAGGAACAAAACCCACAGGTGGGGAACTGAACCCACAGTGTGCGAAACAGAGACCCCACTGTGAAAACAGAGATGCCAGATTTTGAAACAGAAACCCACAGTGTGAAACAGAGACCTCCCAGTATAAAAAAGCAGAGACCTACAATGTAACATTGCCCCCAAAACGTGTGTAACAAAAACCCCGTCCGTGTGGAAAACAGAAATCCATAAAAGTATTTAATAGGGGCCCTCTATGAACGGGACCCACGGGTTTTGGAACAATCCCCACATTTTTTTTTAAACAAATACCGTGGTGTAAAAGAAAAGACACCCCATCCTATGGGGACGGGAAAACCCACACTAGGTGGTACAGAGACCCAGTGTTGGAACAAAAATATCCAAAAGATATCCACAGAGACCCCGAAGACCACATGTGCAACATAGTCGACAGCCCTGTGACAGACTGGGGTTTCCTGAGGCCCTGTAAACCCCCCCACCCAACACCCGGGATCAAAAAAAAAACAATACACTCAATTCCTGCCAATTTCTTACCCTTTTGGAATACTCTATTTGGGATGTTACTCTGAACAATGCCCAATTTTGATGGGTTTTAATTAAATTACCATCACTCCGGGAAATAAAGGAAATTTTAAACAAAAAACACAATTTAATCTAATAGGGTAATCCAGGGGTTTTTTACAATAAATAAATATTAAAAGGATTTTTTAAAAATATAACAAATGAAATAAGGAAGGGAAATCCCGTATCTCCTTACTGGGGCAGAGTACCCAAGCCAAACCATATAAAGATCCCCCAAGGCTTTAAAAATATGAGTGCCCGGGGCATCCAAAAATGAGTGCCCAGGCATAAAATATAAGCGCTAAAGGTCATGAATATGAAGTCCCCAAGGGCATACAATATGAGGGCACAGGGAAATACAATATGAGAGCGCCCAGGGCTTTAAAAAGGAGGGGCCCAGGGCAAACAATAGGGGTTTTTCGAACATACGATAAACAGAGGGGCCGGGGCATGTGATGGGGGGAAGAGTGCCCAGGAAATCTTTTTAAAGAGGCTACATGGGGCTTTAAAAAATTTAATGTATTTAAAAGTACTTTAAAAACTTTGGTGTGGAAAGGGGTTAAGGCCCATCAATTTAAGTTAGTTAGGCCGGGCCCTTTTTGTAAAGCAGTATAAACCCTGCTTCTAAAGGCGGGTTACCCCCAAAATTTCCCAACTTCACAGCAACAGAAGGGGACAAAAAAAGAAACTGCTGAAATCCACAACATTTCCCAAAAAGAAAAACAATGTTCCCTTAAGATTTTTAAGGAGATCCTCTTCTCAAACCAAGAAATAATTAAACCAACCCTAGATTGGCTGAGAGAGATGGGGAAAGGGGGAAGGGGCCCCCAAACCAGTGATATGTAAATCCCAACACACCCAAAAAATTAAATTTTTGGGTTAGACCCCTTTCGGGGTCTATATGCGGGTTAAATTTAAAAAAAGGAAACACGTTTTTAATATTTTTACTTTTTTTAAACCACATTTGGGCCTTTTCCCCCCAAAGAAAGGGTTGAACCGAAAAAGAAGAAACATTTTAAATCTTTAAATCTTATCCTGCCCCAGTCAGAGGCGGACTGACACTAGGGTTTAAAAAATAAAATTGCAACTTATCAAAAAACCCTCCTTCTATCGGGCACTGTACTTCCCCCCTCCAGTTTGAAAGTCCAGCAACGGTTTCGATGAATCCCTTCATAAATTTTAAACTTTGCTCAAAACCCCCAACAGCCGTCAGGTATAAAAACTGTTTTAGTCGGGCATTTCGCTCTTAAAAAGGCTAAACCCACGCTTGCGGGAAGCCCCAAGCCCCCGAAACACAAAATTTTTCTTCATTTTTCCCCTTTTTAAAAACCTTTCACAGGACACCCCCAAACCCCCCCTTTCCCTTTTAAAAACCCAGCATTTATTTTCCTTCAAATCAATTTTTTTTTTTTTAATTCTCTGTAAAATCCAACCCCCTTTAACCCCTTTCCCTGAACTATAGAAATACTTATAGACAACCCCGCATTTTCAAATCCCCCAACTATCATTATATTTACCCCCACACATTGCCCTCAGACACGACATCCCCACTGCCCCCAAAAATTTCTCCTTTTTGGGCAGCTTTACCACCCATTTTCCCACACCTATAAAAAGGGGGCGTTGGTGCTCCATCATACATTTCATTTCTTTCCGTTTAGTCTCCACAACTTTTCCAGTGCTTCCACTCATCTAGCCCCCCCTTCAGTTTTAATTCCCCCTCGTTTTTCCCAAAACCCCATCTGCTGACAGCCCAAACCCCCAAATATCTGAATACATTCACTTCCTAAATACCCCCCCCAACAATCTCACATCCATCTTTCATGCCCTTTTTTTTTTTGTCATTCTCGTTACCTTGCTGACCCTATATTCATTTTTAATTTCCTTTTTTACATACCCAAACCCCCAAATTCGTTTTAAAAAACCTTTTTAACTTCTCTCAAAAATTCCCCGATAGCACAGTGGTCAAAAAAGGGGCAATCGACAACTCCCCCTTTGTGTTAGATTCTTTTCTTTTTTAAACCCCACACCTTTTTGGGTAACACCCCCCAAACAATTTTACTTCTCATACAGCCCCATCCAAAAAATTTAAACAACCATGATGACACCTCGCATCTCTTGGGCTAAAGGGCCCACCTTTTCGGGGGAAAAATTTTTCCCCCTCTCCTAAATACTCTAACCTGAGGCCCCAAATATCCTTGGAACAACTCTTTAAACCCCTTTTTCGTAAAACCCACCACCTAAATCCATTATTTGCAACACGCCCCAAATTTCTTCCCCATCCACTCGTCATATACTTTTCCAAATAAACAAAAAGCAAAAGAAACCTCTTTTTAAATTTTTTAAATAAATACTGTTCACCTATATGATTCCTTTTAAACACTTGTCTAAAAACGCCCCCTCCCTTCCTAATGTCCCCCTTGTTCATTTTCGATCCTGCCCCTCCGTCTTGCTTTTAAAATCTTCAAAAATAACTCTTTTCCCTACACTCAAAAGGCATATTCAACAGGCTTATTCCCCGTATAAATTTTTTCCAATCTTTTGTCCCCCTTTCCTTTATACAAAAGGGAATTTTTTTGCCAATCCCCATGGCCCCCCCTTTTTCTTTTTCCCTACCCTTTTATTTAAATTAAAAAACACCAAACCCTTCCAAAACTATGTTTCCCCCCCCTGCTTCAATTCCTGTCCCTTTTTTTCTTTATTCCCCCGCTGCTTTTCCCCCCTTTTGTTCTTCCCCCCTGCCTCACGCACCTCCCAAAACACTTTACAAGTGGCCTTAAAAACACTGCTACAAATGTTATGCCTCCCTGCCCAGTCAAAAAATCACACCTTCCTCATTGTCCCCCCCGCATTTAAAAAAGTTCCGAAAAAAATTCTTTCCATTTCCGGGTTTCTTCCCAAAACCCACATCTAATAAATCTCCCCTCCCCCCATTTTTAAAATGTCAAATCCATTCGTTCCCCAGCTTTTTTAACTTATTAATCTGGCTCCAAAAAATTTTTAAATTTTTCCTTTAAACAAATCTGTTATATACCCCACCACCTGTTATTTGCTCTTTTCTTTCATTCCTTTTACCACCTCCATATACATGTAATTTCCCCCTCCCTTTTTCACTTTTTACTTTGGGGGAAAACCCCATAGGGGAACCTCTCTTACTACTCTCTTTCCTCATAAAATTTCCCCTAATGTCTTCTTCCTCCTGTACCCCCCTTTTTTTTTAACTACACACTTCTGCTAAAACCAAACACTTAAACCTTCTTAAAATCCTACTTTCCCTGCCCCTTTAAAAAACTTTTCTTATTCTTACTTCCCCTCTTTTTTATCAAGTTTGTTTATGTCTTAAACCCTTACCCGTCTCCATCTATTTGTTTAAAACCTTCAGGAGGGGGGCTAATGTTTTTTTAGTAATGAAAAAGGGAAAAATTTAAAAATTAAAGGAAAAAAAATGTTTTAAATTACGAAAAAATTTGGGCAAAAAACCCGGGGGAAAAATGTTGAAAGTAAATTTCCCTTTTTTTCCCATCATATTTTTAAGTATGTTTTTTTTAAAAATGGAATTTTTTTCCCCGCTTTCCCCTCAAAAAGACATAAGAAAAAAAGAAAGAAGGAAACCCCTGCAAATGGTCTACTGACCCGATGGGAATTTTTCTTTTTTTTTTTCCCCCAAAAAATTTCATTTTATGGTTTTTCCTTTTAATACATTTTCATTGCAACTTTTTTGAGGACTCCTTCAATGCAAAAGGGGTGATGATAATACTTTAGTCCCTGTGGGGGGGTCAAAAGTTTTAGGTGTTAAAAATATGAAATGTGGGGTGCCAAGACCGTAAAAGTTTTTCCCGAAAAAAGTAAAGTATTATAACTCAGGCATAAGTTACTGAAAATTAATTTTTTTCCCTTTTTCCCCCGGGGAAGTATTTATGCAGTGCCCTGTTTTTTTGCAAAACGTTTTTGAGGGAATGATATTCTATTTTCATTAAAGGGGATTTTTTCCATTTTTTTTAAACCGCTTGGTTTTTCATTGAAAAATTTTTTTTTTCCCCAAAAATTCCCTATTTTTAAAAATAAAAAAAGAACTTCAACCCTTTTTTATTTAATGCAATCTAAATTGAACCCCTTAATCCCGGCCCCCTTTAACCCCCCCTTTCCCGTGATTTCCCCCCAGACAGACACTTAACCAATTTTCCCAAAAAAAAAAAAAGGGGAAAAGTTTTTTCCCATCGAATAGGGGACCATTTATTTTTTTCCATCTTTTAAGGAAAAAAGTCATTACAGTTAAAGGCTAAAAAAGCTGCCCAATTTTAATCCCGGGAAAAATTTTTAAACGAAATTTAACCAAAAATAAAAAAAAATTAAATTTCGCTAGCACCTTCCCTTTAAAACCTTTTGTTATGTGCTGATGGGAAACTCCTTGGGGTAAAGAAATTAAAAATTTTTAAAGTCCTAGGAAAGACTTTAAAAAATAGTAATGGAAAAACCGAATCAAACCCGCGAGTAAAAATTTAAAATTTTTTATATTTCCAAAAAACAAACTGCTTACTTCATTTATAAATTGGGCAAGAAATAATGTTCGACAAAAAGTAAAATAAAAGGGAAAAAAAAAAAAAAATTTAAAATTTAAGTTTTTAATTTTTTGGGTTTTTGGGGAAAAAACAAAAAACAAAGCAAAAAAATTAACTGGTACCCTTATAAAATTTTTAAAACATGGGGACGGGAAATTTAATTCAAGGGGGGTAAGAAAAAAGGGGGCGGGGGTTTTTATAAGGGGTTATTTTGAAATTAAAATACCTTGGACTTTTATTTTAAAAAGTTTAAAGGTTAAGAAAATTTTAACTAAAATTTCTTTCAAACCGTTTTAATTCTAAATTTTCAAATAAGCAAAAATTTTTAAAATTTAAAGCTTATTTTTTCTAATTTTTAATTTTCAATTAATTTTTAAAAAAAAAATTTTAAAAAAAAAGTTAAAAATTTTTTAAATTGTTTGGGTTTTTGAAAAATAAATTTTAAATTCCTTTTTTTTTAATTTTTTAAATTTCCAAAAATTTTTAAAAAAAATTTAAAAAATTGAAAAAATTTTATTTTAAAAGGGGGTTTATAAAAACCTTAACCCTTGGGGGGTTTCCTTAATTTAAAATTTTAAAATTTTTTTTAACTTTTCAAAACCCGTTTTTACGGGATTTAATTAAAAGGGAATTTTCAGGGATGAAAAACAAAATTTTAATAAAATTTAAATTTCCCTTTACGGGAAAACCCAAAAAAACCCCCCTCCCCTGGTAATAAATAATTTGGGGTTTGGAAAAATAACACCCCCCCTTTTTCTCATTTCAAAAATTTTTCCCTTTTTTCCAAATCCCAAATTTAAAAAAACGTGAAATATGACCCGGAGTCCGGGGCGGGGGAAAAACCTTTTCCTTTCCCCGACAACCTTACCAACTAACCTAGCCAATTACAATTGCCCTTTAAATCCCCCCTCACATTTAAATTTCAGACGGCGGAATTTTATCTCGTTTGCCAAAGCAACCCCCTGCCACATTTATACTTAAAAAAAAAAAAGGGAAAAAAAATTTTTAATTTTATGATGAAAAATTCTGAGATAATGGTTTTTTTGGGAAATTATAGAAGAAGGAAAAGATTAAAAAAACATTTTTTTTCTTGGGTACTTTCGTACAGGTTTTTCCCATTTAAAAAACTACCGGAAAAAAATATAAAAAAAGTAAAATTTAAAAATATGGAAATAACAAATAAATGTAAAAAAAAAAATAAAGGGGTAAAAATTATTCCTTTATAGGGTTATAACACGACCAGGCCCAGCAAAAATTTCCCCGAATTCGATTAATTTTGACACTTTTGCAAAAATTTTGGTTTTTTTATTCTGGAAACGTTTTCGGGCCCGCCCGTGGTTTTTTTTCAGTCCAATACAGAAAAAGAACGATGGAAGCTGAGAAGTGGGACTAATCAGTCCCTCCCTCTGGATTTCCCCGTATTAGACTGAAGAACCACAGCGGGGGAAATTTTTTCCCCAAACGAAGATTCCCCAAATATTTTCAACCTTCGATTTTCTAAAAATTTAGGGCCAATTTTATAAATTCTGACTACGACAGGGGGCCCAGTTAACCATCAAAGTAATGGAGGAAACCAAGTTGGGTTCCGTAGGTTTTTTACTCGCTTTTCTCTTAACATCCTCACTGGGTTTTGGGATGTTATTACACCAAACTCTTAACATCCGTCCTGCTTCTGTAGGTTATTTAAAAACTATCTCTTTAACAAACCTTTACTGCTTCCGTATGTTATTACAACTACTCTAACACCGTCCTGCTTCTTATTTTTACAAGCTATCTCTTAACACCTTTACTGCTTCTTAGTGTTATAAACGCTATCTCTTAACTCCGCCTGCTTCTTTTGTGGGTTTTACAAAACTATCCTTAAAACCCCTCACTGCTCTGGGGGTTTATTACACGCTATCTCTTTAAAATCCGTCCCCTGCCCCTGTAGTGTTTTTTACACGCTTCCTTTAAAAACCTTTACTGCTTCCGTAGGGTTTTTTTACCGCTAATCTTAACATCCGTCACTGCTTTTTGTAGTGTTATTACACGCTACCTTTTTAACCCCCCCCGTCTTTATTATTTACGCCGTTTTTAACCCGAAAAGCAGAAATTTATAGGCCCTTTAAGACTACTTTAATTTTAGGGAAAGCTTTACTACCAACCCGCATCTATCAAAGGGGGTTTCCCAACCCCCTATAACTTCAGCTTGTACCCCTTGGGGTTGGGGACATGTTCCCATGTACCTTTTAAAAATTTAGGGTTTAAAAAAATTTTCAAAATTAAACGAAAATTTTTATTATCTTCTTTGAAAATTTTTATTTTAGAGATTTTTTACTAAAAAAAAATTTATAACATCAATAACGAACTCAGTGGGAAAATTTTTAAAATATATATATCTTTTCCAAAAATACTTTTTATATACAGTAAACATGACTAAAGAGTAAAAGTAGACAAAACTTTTTAGAATAAATAAAAAAATAAAAAACGAAAACTAATGAAAGAAAAGAACCTTTTTTTCCCCAACCCCGGGTTTAAATTTAAAACGAGGAAACTTAAAACAACTGCACGACGTAAAAATTCAGGCCCTTTTAGATTTTATCTGTGTTGACTTTAAACCCCAGCAACACTTAAAATGCTAAAACCCCAAAGCCATGTTTTTGGGGAAAAACAGTAATGCTTGAATAGCGGGTTCAGCAACCCCCCTTTAAACGTCTCACACAAGAATCACAAAAAAACTTTTCCCAAAAATTCTCCCCTTTCGGAATCACAATTTGGAGTTCTTCCAGCCCTCATGAACAAATTTCCAGCCAGCAACACCTTTACATTTTTCATTTTGGGGTTCCGAAGATACACTCATTCATCTTCACTAAAGTATTAAGTTGTGTGTGTGGGGGGGTGTGTGTGTGTGTGTTTGCTTACCTACTTTTACAACCTGCTTTTGGGTTTTAAGGGTCTAGTCATGGGTCCTGGGCCCCGCCCTTTCCCCCACTTCGCTACGGGGCCTCCCCTCTTTCCCCTGCTCCTTTTAACTTTATCAAACCCGTCCCCAAAGTCACTTGCCAGACTTTCCACTTTTGACTAAAGAATACTTCCTAAAATCCCTTTTGGGTCATCTGAGTCTTCAACTTCCAATTAAGACCCTTGCTCGTGTCCAAAACTCTGGAACAAACCCAAATTTTTGTCCCTTTGTCAAAATTTCCCACAATTTTTTTGTAAGTCGTTATCATGTCTTCCCTAACCCTTCGTCCCCTAGTGTCGCCCGGCCAATTTCTCTAATCTTTCTTCGTAGGACTTCCCCTTTGGGAAATGAAACTACCTTGTTGCAAACCTTTGCATTTTTTTTCTAATTTTTTGGGCCTGCTTGACCAGGGGGTGGGTTCCAATTGGCGCTGCATACTCCATTTTGGGCCCCGACTATACGTGTTAAAAAAGTCTTGAACGATTTTCCCCTGGAAGTATTCGAACTCAATTTTCAGGTTTCCAGGCTCCCATATAAATTCAACAGTTATCTGGTTGATGTGGGGCCCAGAAGAAAATGCTTGGGGGTTTTAAATCACCCAAAAATCCCCTTTTTTTTTGAGTGAGGTTGCAGTCTTTTGGCCCCTAGCCTATACTCGCCCGCGGTCTTCTTTGCCTTTCCCCGAACTTTATGACCGCATTTGGTTGGGTTAAAAATTTGAGGAACATTGCTGGGGCCAAGCTTCCACCTGTCCACGCTCTTTGGGATCCTGCCTGATCCTCAAACCGATTTAGTTTTCCTCATTAATTTTTACATCATCTCAAACAGGGCCCCTGCGGGGTCCCATCCCCCTTTCCGTTTCGTCATTCACATATACCAAAAATAGCACTTGTCCTAGGACTGACCCCGGGGTGTGTGTGGTTTTTTGTGGGGGTGTGTGTGTGTGGGGTGTGGGGTTTTTTGTGGTGTGTGTGTGTGGTGTGTGTGGAGTTTTGAGAGGGGATTTCAAATATGCTGGGTTTTTGATGTCTGTAATGAAATACCCAAAAGGAACTAAAATTTTTAAAAAAGTAAAAAAACTAATTTTACAAATGTGAGTACCCTTATCTGAAAAAAATTTTAAAGCTGAACTTGCTCACAAATGACACCCAAATCCCCCCGACTAATGCTTGTGGGGTAACTTTAAAAACAGAGAGCTGTCGGCTACCCTGTATTCTCCCGATTAGACTGAACACATTCAGAATGCGTTTTTTGTATGGTTTTTTCGAGAGTATTAATTTTTAAGTTCCCACATAAATGCAACTTTTTAACAGGAAAAAAGGAAAGAGAGCTTATCTAGTTTGCTGCTTTCTTTTTCATGATTTGTAACAAGGGATGTTCTGTATTCCCTTTTTTCTACTTACGTAAGTTTACACTGCTTAACAGTGGACTTTACACTTTTACAGCATGTACAAAATGGGTTTTACTCTCAATGGTTTTTGTACCTCTTTGGGGACATGTACCCTAGGGGTTTGGGGAAATCCTGATCTATCATAAGAAACTATAAATATAGGCAAAGGCCGGGTAGTTTTCGAATCATCCCCACCTGTTCTCGAGGGTATCAAATGAGGGGGAGGTTTCCCCTTTTCCCCCTACATGTTCTTGTATACACTGTAAAACCCAAAAAGAAAAGGGTACTTTTTAACATAGAGATAGCTTTTTGGGATTCCCCGTTCCTACTGCACCCAAAAAAGAGTTACGTAAAGCCAAATATGCCATTCTAACTGTTTAAAGATAATACACAAGAAATACATATGGGATTGGGGAAAAAAAAGACCCCAGTGTATGGGAAAAGAGGCCCCGAAGTGGGGGAACAGGGAACCACAGTGGGGTGGTTTCAGGGAACCCCAGTTGGGGGTACAGGGGAAACCCCAGTGTGTGGAACAAAACCCGCAGGAAAGGAAGAACCCACAGTGTGTGTAGAACAGAGAACCCCCCCAATGTGAGTGGAACAGAGGGCCCAAAAGTGTGTGTGGAACAGAGACCCACAGTGGGGGTAAAGGGGGGGGGGGGGGGGGAAAGAGACCCACTGTGGGTGTGGAAAAAAAAGACCCACATGTGTGTGTTGTGGTGTGGAACGGAGACCCACAAATGTAAGGGGGGAAAGACCCACAGTTTGTGTGTGGAAAAAGAGACCCACAGTGATGGTGGAACAAGGGCCCACGTGTGTAGTTTGAAATCATTAGCTTCTGGTTTTAAACCTCAATCAACGAGGGTGGGGCCCGAAACTGACCCAAAAACCCGGAAAGGGTGGGTAACCCAGGTGTAAAAACCAAAAAAAACTCAATTAGGTTTTCCCAACCTTCCCCAAATAATTCCCTCTCAATTTTCCAGGGGTTCCAGCATTGGGAGGGTTTGGGTCAAATCGACACCTTTTTATCACCTCTGTACCTTTTCTTACTCTAATCCTTTCTCTGTGCTTCTGTATCACGCTTTCAGCTAAAACCCTTTTTACCCTTCCCATACCTCTGTACGTCCCAAAAAAAAAAACCCCCCTTATATTTTTTACTTCTATTCTCGCTACGGCTATATTAAACCACCACATCCAGACCTCTGTACCTCGCTACATCATATCTTTATACCCCTCCTTTATTTCCCCTGTAAATTCTACTACCTCTGTGGGCCCCGGGCCCCTTTTCCAAAAAAAAAAAAAAAAAACCTTTTTATTTCTTTACCACCGGGTATACCTCTACTACCTTATGCTTCTGTACGTCTACTGCCTTTTATACCCTGTAAAGTCCCATTACCTCTATACTTCTGTAACTCCACATCTCTGTACCTCAATTTTCACTGTACCCTTTTCTTTCCCACTTTACTTTTGTGCCTTATTCCCCCTGTTTTTTCTGCAACCAGTATACCCTTTCCACCTCTATGCCTTTTTGGGCGCCTCTGTAAAAAAGACTGGCTCTAGGGCCCCTGAAAACCCCCTTTTACATCGGGCCCCTTTCCCTACATTTACTATTTTCAATTACCACACCTATAAAAACCCCTACCAAATCCTATACTTTTTTAAAACCCCCATCCCTCTAATACCGCTAAAACCAATTTTGTCTCTATAGTCTTTAAAAGTGTATCATATATTTTTTCCCCTACCACCACAATTCCCCAAACAATCGCACATAGTAAACATGAAAACTTTAACGACGTTTTTTCCGAATTTTGGGCCATTTTAAAAAGGGTGAAAATTGATGTACAGGGGGTTTTTAAAACTGTATCCTGTAAATTTTCCCGCGCGGTTTCCTCATTGCAAGAAGCAGGAAAATGAAAAAACTCATCCCAGTCCTGAAGGAAAAAGTACGCATCATTCTTACTAATTTTGGGGTTTGGGAAACTTCCCAGCGTTTCTTGGGGCCCGAGGGTAAAAGGGGTTGGGGGAAAAGGGGCTGTTTAATACAAAGCCCGGTGAAATTTCTCTCAAGGGTTTTTAAGTAAAACGGTTTCCAGGTCACTCGAATATTTCCCTATGATTCCCTCTTTGGGCTTTAAAACTAATGGCCTTTTAAAAAATGCCTTGGTATTTAACCCAAAGCATAAGGGCCTACCTCTGGATACCGGTTTTTAATTTTTGAGATGAAAAGATCTAAATGTCACCTGATTTGGCCTTAGGTAAAGGTCCGCACAGTCTATGATCAGGTCTGAGAAGGGTTCATCAGCTCGTATGGTACGAAATAGTGCAGGTTTGATGTAATGTCTAGGATTTTCAACCTACTAACACTCGCCCTGGACTTCCTATTTTAAACTGGCCAATCAAACAATTTACTGAATCGATAACAGGATTTGGTAAGGCTTAATGTTCCCTGATAAAAGAGTTTTGATCTACCCTTGGACCTAAACGTTTCTAGGAACAACTAACATATCAGGTGTGGACTTACCCATTACCTCCTTACCAGTAGAATTATCATTAATAAGTCATCTTTAAGGTAATAACAATCTGAAAGAAGCACTGCGTCGGCTTCATAGGCCTGGAGACCTGGAGTTTACCTGGAGAGGGTTTTGGGGGTCAACGCCCCCGCGGACCGGTCTTTTTTTTCTCTTCACTGAAGGTCAGTTCGTTGGACATAAAATCGGGAGCATCTGGCAATCCTGTTACCTAGGAATAGAAGACTTGGCTAAGAGACTTTCACTTAATTTGCCAGACCCTGGCAAGCTGTCATCAAAAACAAGGTACCGAGGATACGACCTTCTGCACGTTGAAATATATGTCACTACCACTACTATCACCATCCCCACCACTACCACCATCACCACCACTACCATCTTTGCTACAATTGCCACCACTATCAATTTTACCACTAACCACCTTTATTATTACTGCTACCATCACTACTGCTTCTATCATCACTACTATTTCTACTACCTCTAACATCACCATCACCACTATCTCCCTTACCACCACTATCACTTTCGCCTCTACCACTACCACCATCACCACCACACTTTTACCACAATCACCTCTTCCTCTTATCTTCTCTATCACCTCAGAAATCACTACGATCACTAACACTTGTACGACCTTTACCACCTCTTCCACCACTATAATTTCTAATATCTCTTCCATTACTGCGACTTTTACTACTACTGTTACTACTACTACTACTACTACTACTACCACCATCTCTACCACCACCACTATCTCTACTCCTGTACCACCTCAATCACCTCTGTACCCTACCTTATCTACCGTCTCCTACCCCTCGCTCTTCAAGAAAAGTCCCTTAATCTTCTCAGGATCTTAAGTTTCTGGTTGAGAATTCCCGTGAAAAGAAATTCTCATTCTAATCTGCGTTTCCTATAATCGTTTGTGAAGTTCCTTTTCAAAGAAAAATACTCTATCAGATATTGATTAGTCATGTGATGCTAAGGATTACGGTCAACCCGGAGTCTGTCTGGAGAGTTTGAATAAGCCAGTGGTATGTAATACCGACTATAAATAAACATACGAAACATTTAGGTACCTTTATTCCTTACCACAGTGTACCATGCCTTTCTCAATGTCTACCATGCCTCTCACTCCAACAATCTACAATGTCTCTCACTCCCACAGTATGTTTCTCCTGCACAGTAACCTTCATCAGTCAAATACAGAGGAGGTAGCGGAAGCAGTAGAGACAATGTAATCAGTCCATCACTCTCAAAGTAGTAGTAGTACTGAGGTGGTCAGTCTCTCATCCTGGAGAAGAGTTCTGCTCCATAGTCTGTAACAATGGAGAATATTTCGGGGGTCAACGCCCCCTCGACCCGGTGCATCACCAGGTTTCCGCCTCAAAAGTGTCTCTTAAGCAAAACAACAGCTGGTTAGTTATTGAATACACGAAAGAAAATATTCTAGAACAAAGTTGAAATTGTTATTTGAAAAACTGTCATTATAATAGTATAATTCTGCTTTTCTTCGTAAAGAATATTAAAAAAACAAAAAATGGATAAAATAACTAACTACAGTTATCAAACACAGCTACAGTTTTTGTTGGTATTTATTTGGTGTTTATAACACCGCATTATATATTATAATCAAGTGGAAGCGCTAAACCCGTAGGATTATACAGCGCATGTGGTTTTTTTTTCTGGGGACTTGATTTACGGCCAGGTATTACAACCCCTTTATTACTGAACCTGTGTTCATAATAGTTTGTATATTGCGATAGGCTGAAGTAACAATTTCTCTGGTGAAGCACCAATATACTTGGTAAGTTTGGTAAACATTGGCTCTTCTCTCTCTCGCTTTGAGTACGTACACTGAGTACATCCTTTACAGTGATGAGTTCTTTCACTGACGTCATCTGGTTTTAGTGTTAAATGAATTGAACATTTGTCAGATACAAAGGCACGAAGTTCTCGCCAGTAATGATTATGATAATGATTTTTCTGTAAAGGCGTCACTAAATTGTGGTTGGTATATAATTTTAAACTAATGTGCTCAGTAATAACTCAAATTGAGACAAAAGCTCAGAAGGTTAATTGATCCATACATTTCGACCCCTTCTGGGATCCTCTTCAGAAGACCACCCCAGAAGGGGATCGAAATATATAGATTCATTAATCTTCTGATTTTCTGTCTCCATGTGGGTTATTACTAAGTATTGACAAGTGTAAATTACACTTCAGTTATCCTCTAGTGTCTATATACTTAACGCTAACTCTAACAGTTTAACAAAATGTATGCCATAAAACTAGTTTGAAGAATAAAGCAGAAAATACAACTTTAATTAATGTTGCTGTAATAAAGCACAATAATTAAGTATATTTATTATGCACATTAATAACACAAACTAGTTAGCAATATTCTACGTTAAACAACATTATAATTTATCACCTTCCTTTACGCCAAAAAACTGCCACTAGTAATGAATCACCAGCTGCTCATGCATGATTGGTCAGGTTATGTTGGATATGTTGTCTTGCACGTCGCTAGCACCAACAGCCTTGATGACTGCTTGGGGAATGGGAGATGATCGGGATTAATCCGAGGAAGAAGGGAAACTTCAGTTCTATGGATTCAAGAGCGCTTACTCTCATTTAATGTCTCGGCTCTCGAAGGTTGTCGAGTGGAACCTTGAAACCGGCTGTGACAAGCCATTGTTATGACGTGGCTAGCAGTTACAAAAAATGTCTAGGCCTAAGGCTCTATGGTTCGCTCTTGGACTGGGTCCATATACTCACTGTGGGGGGAAAAACGAACTTGTTCAGGACATTTATTGAGTACAGTTCTGGGCATTTTTTTAATGTCCTGAATGTACGAAAGTTGTCCTTTTATACAAATCTGTCGGTATATACCTCTCTCTCTCTCTCCCTCCCTCTCTCTCTCTCTTCACACACACACACACACACACACACACACTCACACACACAAACACACACACTCACACACACCACACACACACACACACACACACACACACACAGATAATCAAGTTGGAGGAAGCGAAGGAGGGAAGTTCACAGAGACCGACCAGGAAATATGTTGAAGAGCTCAACTCAAGATTCAGGAGGTATTCACGTGGGGAGACACAGAGGCTCTCAGAAAACTGAGGTTTTAGGGTTGCACCAGCAAGGTACGGACACACGGACACACAACAGAGGAGGAGGAGGTGAATAAACTGCTATGGGAACTAGATACCCCGAAGTCGGTGGGCCCAGATATTATCTCTCCTTGGGTCTAAGAGGAGCAGACGCACTGCGTGTGCCTATAATACAATCTTAAATATATCTATGAAACAACAGGGCAAACTGCCTGAGGTGTGGAAGACAGCTACTGTAGTCCCAAATTTTTACTGAATGGAGACGGGCTGCAACCATGATATGGTATATAAAGTTATGGAGAGATTATCAGGAAAAGAGTGATGAAGCACCTAGACGGAATGTCTAATATATGGACAACCAGCACAGCTTCAGGGAAAAGGGAAAGCTGCTTCACTAACCTATTGGAGTCTATGGAGGTAAAACAGAGCAAGAACAGGTTGAGAGAGGGGATGGGTAGACCCCATCTTCTTGGACTGTAAGAAGGCCTTTCGTCTAGTTCCACACAAGGAGAGTGGTTTTGAAAAACTAGTGGAGAATCGGGCAGGAAAAGGAACAAAAGTAATGCCCATTGGATCAGGGAATACCTGACAGGAAGGAAAATAACGTCATGTTGGTACGATAAGAGGTGTCAGAGTGGGTGCATTGTGTCGAGTGGCGTTCAAAGCAAGGGTCAGTCCTTAGGTCAGATCGATGTTTCTTCTATATGTAATGATATGACGATGTGAAACTATATGAGGAGGAATACCAAGCGGGAAGGATCAGGTAAGCCTACAAGGGCATCTGGAACTGGCTGCAAGCTGGTCTGTCAAATGGGTTCTGGAGTTTAACCCCAGCCAGCAATGTGCAAAAGTTATGAAGATGGGGGAAGGGCAAAGGAGACAACAGACGGAGCAACAGCCTAAGAGTCAAATGGCTGGAAGATTCACTTGAAGGAAAATGATTCTTGAGGTTAGCATTCATAGCGAGCGCATTGCAATCCTGAGATAGCGTTTCGGTCTTCACGACACTGTCATCGTGTCCGTCAGGCCCGTATTGGAGTATGCAAGCGCCGTTTGGAACCCCTCCTGGTCAAAACACGTCAGGAAATTAGACCAAAGGGCCACAGGTTTGCACAAGACTAGTCCGGAATAATGAGGTAGTTTGTCCTACGAGGAGAAGTTAAGGTAATTCAACATGACAAAAACTTGGAAAATTAGGAGGGACATGATAACATATAAAAATACGAGCGGATTGACCAAGGTGGATTTGGACAGAATATTTCAGAGATGTGAGAGACCCCCAAAGCTGGAAGTTGTTAAACTCAGATGAGCACAAGGATAATAGGAAGTATTTATTTTGCCACTGAGAGAGCGATTTGTACTATCCATACATAGCTTTAAGAAGATGTATGTGGACGCTGAGGTGCAGGGAGAGAGTGGACGCAGTAGCGATCAGTGATAGGGGCGGGGCCAGGAGCTACGAATTGACCTGCAAACCACAGTTAAGTGAATACACACACACACAACACACACACACACACACACACACACAACCACACACACATTCACACACATTCAAACACACACACACTCACCACACACACACACACAACACACACTCACATACACTCCACAGGTATGAATAAAGCTCCATGGAGCAGGAAAAGGGGACCTAATAGCGACCATGAAGAGTGGGGCCTGGAGCTATGACTCGAACCCCTGCAACCACAAATAGGTGTGTTACAAATAGGTTAGTTACACACACACCCACCACACACACACACATACACACACACACACACACACACACAACAACACAAAACACACACACAAACACACACACAAACACACCTCTTCTCCTCCTCCTCTTCCTTCTCTTTCTCCTCGTTTCTCCTCCTGCTCTCTTTTTCTCCTCCTTCACTCCTCTTCCTTCTCCTTCTCTTTCCCCCTCCTCCACGTTCTCCTCCTTCTCTTCCTCCTCTCCTTCCATCTCTTTCCCACTTCTTGGCTTATCCCTCTTCTTCCTTTCCCTCTCTCTCGATCCTTTCTCTCAACTTCATCTACCCCTTTTCCTCACTATCTCCACCTCTCCATCACTGTTGTCCCCTCTCCCACCTTCTCCCACTTTCTCTCCCCCTTACATTCCCTGATGCCCCACTCACATATGCACACACACAGGAGTGCGTAGGGGGGTGGCATGATAACGACATAAATTATGAGAGGAATTGGACAAGGTGGACAGAGGCAGAATGTTCCAGAGATTGGAACAGCAACAAAAGGGGACACAGTATGGAAGTTGAAGGACACAGATGAATCACAGGGAAGTTAGGAAAGTAATTTTTCAGCCACAGATTAGACAGGATGTAGGGAATAGTCTTGGGAAGCAATGTAGTGGAGCAGGATCCATACATAGCTTTAAGCAGTGGTATGATAAAGCTCATGGTTTGGGGGGAGAGTGACCAGTAGCGGCCAGTGAAGAGGCTGGGACCAGGAGCTATGAATCGACCCTCTGCAACACAATGGGCGAGTACGTACACACACACACACACATTTATATATTATATATATATTATATATATATTTAAATATATATATATATATATAATATATATATATTATATATTATATATATATATATTTATATGCTCTTAGGCCAATTGATCATCACTGGTGACTTCAGTACTCATCTCTCTCTCTCCTTCTCTCTCTCTCTCTCTCTCTCTCTCTCTCTCTCTCTCTCTATCTCTTCTCTCTCTCTCCTTCTCCCTTCCTTTTTTCTTCCTCGCTCTACCACCCCCGTTCCCCTCTCTTTTTTTCTTCCTCCTTCCATTCCCCCTTTATCTCCCTCTAGCTCCTTCCCACTCTTTCTCCACCCCATCACTCTCCCTGTCACTCTCCCTCCCTCTCCCCATCTCTCCCTCCTTCAACTCTCCACCCAACTCATTTATCCTCTACACCTCTCTCTCTCAATCTTCTCTTTTTCTCTCCAGTTCCTTCTCTATCAACTTCTCAATCCCCCTCCCTGTGTCCCTCTTTCTCTCATCTCTTTCTCTTAACGTTATCTCTCTCTCTTCCTCTATTGAAAACAGAACAACTACCTGAGGTATGGGAGACAGCAAATGTAGTCCCAAATTTAAAAAAGGAGACATACCCAAAGATCAAAACTACAGACCAGTGTCACTGACGTGTATATAGTATGCAAAGACATGAAAAAGATTATCAGGAAATGGGTGGCGGAGCACGTAGAAAAGAAGAGCTAATCAGCAACAGCTCTGCACGATTTTAGGGATGCAGAAATTCTGTGTCACAGAGGTACTGAAGTTATCTGAAGGGTTGACAGCAGTAAGTCAAGAAAAAGAGGGCGGTGATGTGGATTGTATTTTCTTGGACTGCAAGAAGGGTTTGACACAGTTCATCTAGATATTAGTGCAAAAGCTGGAGAGACTACGCAAGGATAACAGGGGAAATGCCACAATGGATCTGGAATACCTGTCAGTAAAGACAACGACGGAGCATGGTGCTTAGTGGGCAGGAGTCTAAAGTGGGGCGTCCTGTGTCGAGCGGGTTTCCACAGGGATCGGTTCCTAGGACCAGGTGCGGTTTCTGTTATTTGTGAACAATGACGTTAAGGAATTGACTCTGATGTATACTTTGTTTGCAGATGGATGGGTAGTTGTATGAGAAGATTTCAATCGGACGAGGACCAGGCAGATACAAAAGGGATCTCGACAGGCTGCAGGCCTGGTAAAAGCAACTCTCTCCTGGAGTTCAACACCGAAGTCGTGAAGATTAAGGAAAGGCAAAGAATAGATCGCAGACGGAGTACAATCTAGGAGCCAGAAGACTACAAACCACACTAAAAGAAAAAGTTTCTTGGGCGGTGGTATAACACCGGGCACATCTCCCGAGGCGCACATCCAACCAAATAACTGTGCAGCACACGGGCGCCTGGCAAACGCTAAGAACAGCATTCACGACATCTCGATAAGGACTCCGCTCAGGACCTGTTGCACCGTGTAGTTATGCCTTATATTGGGAGTATGTTGCAACCACTTTGGATCACCCAGCCAAGTGTAAAGGAGGCTAGAGAAAAGTGCAAAAAGGTTGGCAAACAAGACTAAGTCCCGGAGTTAAGGGGCATGTTCTTACGAGGAGGAGATTAAGGGAAATCGGCCTGATGACACTCCCAAAGAAAGGAGAGGATAGGAGGGATATGATACATCACATAAAATATGAGAGGAATCGGCAAGGCTGGACAGAGCACAGGATGTTCAAGAGATGGTACACTGCAACAAGGTACAGTTTGGAAGCTGAAGTTCAGATGAATATAGGAATGCGTTAGGAACTATTTCTTCACGTCATAGAGTTTTTACAGGAAGTTGGAATAGTCTGGGAGTGATGTACAAGAGGAGGGCCAGGATTGATGCATAGCTTTAAGAAGAGTTACGATAAAAACTCATTGGGAGCAATAGAAGTTAACGTAATAATGACAGTGAAGAGGCGGGGCAGTGTGACTCGACACAACCATTATATATATAAGAGTACACACACACACAACACACACACACACCACACACACACACACAACACCACACACACAAAACACATGCGCGCGCGCGCACAACACACACACACACACACCTACACCCCTCAACACAAAAACCACACACGTTCTCCGGGTGGCACACTTCAACCAGATAACTGTTTGCAGCACATGGGCGCCTGGCGAACCTGAGAATAGCGTTCCGATGATAAGGATCGTTCAAGAGACAGTAACATGTGTACATCAGGCTCATACTGCAGTATGCAGCTCCAGTTTGGAACCACACTGGGCAAACCACCTCAGACAATTTGAGAAGGTGCAAAGTTTGCAACAAGGCTAGTTCCGGAGCTCAGGGGTATTTCCTACGAAGAAAGGTGAGGAAAATCGAACTGACGCCATTGGAGGCAGGGCGGGTCAGGGGTAGACATGTAACGACATACAAAATACTGATGTGGAATAGATAAGATAGACAGAGAGAGGTTGTTCCGAGAGGGGACACAGAAACAAGGGGGTCACCAATTGGAAGTGAAGACACAGGACGAGTCTTAGGGTGTTAGATTGTATTTCTTCAGTCATAGGTCGTCAGGAAGTGGAATTAGCCTACCAAAGTGATGCGTGGCGGCAGTGAACAATACATAGCTTTAAGACGAGGTATGACAAAGCTCATGGACAGCAGAGAGAGGACTAGTAGGATCAATTTGAAGAGTCGGGGGCCTCGGAGCTGTATCTCGACCCCTGCAACCAGGGTACACACACACACACACTACACGCAGGGTAAAGTATATGATAAACAACCGCTCCACTTTTTCTGAATAACAAATGCACTTCCCAACACTGATATATTCGTATGTTTCCCCTTGTCTCTCCCACAAATTAATGGGGGATAACATGAAACAAGTGAGTATAGAAACATTTATAAGATATATATATTATATATATATATATTATATATATATATATATTATATATATATATATATATATATAAATAATATGTGTGTGGAGGCTAGTGAGACGTCCTGTCTAAGGGCATGTGTGGTGTAAATATTATGCAGAAAATTCGGGTGTGGAAATTAGGAGAAGCGTTGTGGAGTTATATAGGAATTAGTCAGAAGGCTGAAGAGGGTGTTTGTTGAGGTTGGTTTTGGCCATTCTAGAGAGAATGGATCAATGTAGAATGACATGGAGGAGCATCATATAATCTGTAGGAGAAGGAAGCGGTGGTAGGGGTCGTCTTCGAAAAGGTTGGAAGGGGTATGGGAGTTTTTGGCGGGGGTTGGACTTCCAGCAGTCGTGCATGAGCGTGTTCGAGAGGAGTGAAATGGAGACGAAATGGTATTTCGGACCTGACGATCTGTTGGGAGTGATGGTGCAGGGTAATATTTTGTGGAAGGATTCGGAAAACCCGGTTATTTTTATATAGCCGGACTTGAGTCCTGGAAATGGGAAGTACAATACTGTAATTCTGCACTTTTAAGGAGGGGTTTGGGATATGGGCAGTTTGGAGGATATGTTGTGTATATTTATAGTATATGCTTCTTAATGTTGTATTCTGAGCACCTCTGCCAAAAACAGTGATTATGTCGTGAGTGAGGTGAAGTGTTGAATGATGATGAATGTATTTTTTGGGGGGGGATTTTCTTTCTTTGTGGGTCACCCTGCCTCGATGGGAAGGACGGCCCGACTTGAGAAAAATTTTTTATATATCTATATATATATATATATTTAATATATATATCTATATTTATATTTATATATATAATATTATTATCACACTGGCCGATTCCCAACCAAGGCAGGGTGGACCGAAATAAGAAAAACTTTCACCTTCATTTTCACTCCCTCAATGTCTTGCAGAAAGGGTGCTTTTACACTACAGTTTTTAAACTGCCAACATTCTAACACCCTCCTTAAGAGTGTGGCACTGTACCTTCCCATCTCCGGACTCAAGTCCGGCCTGCCGATTTCCTTTACCCCTTCATAAATGTTCTTTGCTCACACTCCAACAGCACGTCAAGTATTTAAAACCATTCGTCGCCATTCACTCCTATCAACACGCTCACGCACGCCTGTGGAGTCTAAGCCCCCTCGAACAAACCTCTTATACCCCCTCCCTCCAACCTTTCCTAGGCCGAACCCTACCCCGCCTTCCTTCTCACTACAGACTGATTCACTTTTGTAGTCATTCTGTTTCCGCTCCATTATCTCTACATGTCCGAACCACCTCAAATCACCCTTCCTCAGCCCTCTGGACACACAGTTTGGTACTTCCACACCTCCTCCTAACATTCCAAACTACGAATTCTCTGCATTATATTCACACCACACATTGGCCCTAGACATGACATCTCAACTGCCTCCAGCCTTATCCTAGCTGCAACATTCATCACCACTGCTTCACACCCATATAAGAGCGTTGGTAAAAACTTTACTCTCATACATTTCCCCTCTTTGCTCCACGGACAAGTTTCTTTGTCTCCACAGACTCTAAGTGCACACTCACTCTTTTCCCCTCATCAATTCTAAGATTCACCTCACTCATAGGACCCATCCGCGAACACGTCCACTTCCCAAATATTCATATCCAATCTTTCATCACCTAATATTTTTGTTATCCTCATAACCTTACTCTGTTTTTCCCTTTATTCACTTCTAATTTTCTTCTTTTGCACACCTACCAAATAATCCCACCAGTCTCTGCAACTTCTCTTCCAGAATCTCCCAATGAAGCACTGTGTCATCAGCAAAGAGCAACTGTGACAACTCCCACTTTTTATGTGTAGATTTTTATCTTTTAACTCCACGCCTCTTGTTCAGACCCTCGAAATTTACTTCTCTGACAACCCCATCTATAAATATATAATAACCACGGTGACATCAACATCCTTGTATAAGGCCTACCTTTAATGGGACAATAATGTACCCTCTTTCCTACATACCTAACGTGAGCCTCACGATCCTCGTTTAAAATATCTTCACTGCTTTCATAACCTACCTCCTACACAATACACCTGCAAACATCTTGCACATGCCCATTATCCACACTGTCATACGCCTTTCCAAATCCATAATTGCCACAAAGACTCCTTTAGCCTTATTCTAAATACTGTACTTTATTTGTTTCCACTGTTAAAAACATGGTCCACACACCCCTACCTTTCCATAAAGCCTCTTGTTCATTGCTATCTATTCTCCGTCCTTATATTAATTCTTTTTTTCAATAATAACCTCTACCATACACTTTACAGGTATACCGCAACTGACTTATTCCCCTATAATTTTTGCACTTCTTTTGTTACCCTTTGCCTTTATACAAAGGAACTATGCTGCTCTCTGCCAATCCCTAGGTACTTACCCCTCTTTCCATACATTTATTATATAATTGCATTAACCCACTTCCAAAACTAGAATCACACCTGCTGTTTAAACAATTTCTATCTTAATCCCATCAATCCGGCACTGCCTTACCCCCTTTCATTTTACCTACTGCCTCACGAACTTCCCCACACTCACAAACTGGTCTTCCTTCACTCCTACAAGATGTTATTCCTCCTTGCCTTATTCACGAAATCACAGCTTCCCTACTCTTCATACAACATTTAGCAATTCCTCAAAATATTTCCCTCCATCTTCCCATACTCTACAACTTTCATTTAATACTTCCTATCCTATTTTTTTTTTAATACAAATCCATTTGTTCTCTAGGCTTCCTTAAACTGTTAATTCACTCAAAGATTTTTCTTATTTTCAACAAAAATTGTAGATAACATCTCACCCACTCTTCTCATTTGCTATCTTTTTACTTGCTTCACCACTCTCTTAACCTCTGCTTTTTTTCCATTATACTCTTCCCTCCTTGCATCCCTTTTCTACTTTGTAAAAACTTACATATGCTTAACTTTTTCTCCCTTTCTACTTCTTTACATCATCATTCCCCCAATCGACTCCTCTTCCCTCCCGCACCACTTTCTGTAACAACAAACTCTGCTGAACACTTAACACTACATTTTTAAACATCTACCCCATACCTCTTCGACCCATTGCCTATGCTTCATTAGCCCATACTATCTCCAATAGCTGTTTAATATCTTACCCTACTGCTCCTCTTTTAGTTTATAAACCTTCCCTCTCTTTTCCCTGATGCTTCTATTCTTCTTGTATTCCATCTACCTTTTACTCCTTCTTCCTTTTTGCTAATTAAACACTGGTGCACCATTAATCCCCTTTTCTCCTCTTTGATCTTGTCAAGGGGTTATTTATGCTACAACTTAAAAAGTGAACTGAATATCCGTGGCCCCTCTATAAAACATGTACATCCTGAAAGTTTACTCAAACCGTCTTTTATCTACAATACATAATTCCAAACATCTACTGTCATTTCGCCATATCATCATTATTATTGTATACTTTTTATACTCTTTTTCTTATAATATGTATTACCTATAAACTAAAACCACATTTTCTATTACCAAAGTTCAATCAAAGGGCTCCCATTATCATTTTACACCTGGCACCCCAAAACTACCTACCCCCACCCTCTCTAAAAGTTTCCTCCTACTTTAGCATTCGGTCCACTACCTAATTACTCTCTCAATTGGCTTCAAAGGCTCCTATACATTCATTAAACATCTCCAAAATCTCTCTTCTCCTCTACCATTTCCTCTCTTCCCCAGATGCATACACGCTTACTTATGACCCACTTTCGCATCCACCTTTACATTTAATCCACATAATTCTTGAATTTACAATCATTTTCTCTTTCTACTTCCATAACTGGATCCTTCACCATTACTACTACCCCTTCCTTTGCTCTATCTCTCTCAGATACTCCAGATTTTATCCCTTTTATTTTCCCCACCGAAACTACCCTACTGCCCTTAAGCTTTGTTTCGCTTAGGGCCAGGACATCCAACTTCTTTTCATTCCTACATCGCAATCATCTGTTTCTTGTCAATCCGCATACATCACGCACATTCAAGCATCCCTGTTTTGCTTCTTGTTTTTAGTAAATGTCTACAGGAGAAGGGGTTACTAGCTCTTGCTCCAGCATTTTAGTCGCCTCTACGACATGCATGGCTTACGGAGGAAAGATTCGCTTTTCCAATTCACCATGGGAAATAGATGAAATAAAGAAGAACAAGAGCTTATTTTAGAAAAGGGAGAAAACCTAGTGTATGTATATATATCATGTGTGCGTGTATGTGACAGGTGACCAAAGAGTATGTAAGGTGTAGCAATATATCCCTGTTATCTAGCGGGTTTATTTGACAGAAAAAGAAACCCCAAGCAATCCTTACCTTCATGCAAAACAGTTCAGGTTTCTGTTTCACACGACATTCTGGCAGGTCGGTAGTACTTCTCTGGGTGGTTGCTGTCTACCAACCTATACCATATTATATATACATATATATTAAATATATATATTATATATATATATATATATATATAAATATATATATATATTTAATATATATAAATTATATATAGTATATATTATATATATATCATTTATATATATATATATATATATTTAATATATATCATATATATATATATATATATATATATATATATATATATATTTATATATATATTATAATATATATTGATCGTTTTTCGATAAATGTATTCGTTTATTAATAAATGTTTACCATAGAATATAATATACAGGGGGTGGCCTAGGAAAGGAAAAAATATTTAAAAAACAGCTCGGGAGAGAACTAGAGTTTTCACTGAGATACGTTTTTTGTCTCTCTGAGGATGAGGGCCCATTCAGCTGTAGACGTGGTGGTACTTCCCTATATAATAATAATAATAATAATAATATATATTATTTATATATAATATATATATATATATATATATATATATATATATATATATATGCAGGCATTTAGCAAAACAACCACGCGCTTTCGTGACAACTCACTTTATCAAGCGAGCAATAAAAGTAATGCATCAAAGAGTATATAAAGGGGTCTAGCACAGACCCTCCTAATACATCCCCAACAAAGCAACACCTGACGCGCGACACATAAGAAATGGAACCACTGCAGCAGGCCCTCTGGCCCAACTAGGCACGATCACTTCACACAATCCACCAAACAAAACTATATAGCCCAAAGTATTAAGAATTTTTAAAAATTGATTATTTGTCCAATGTATTTTAAATTCTTCCCAATTATATTAATTATAAATGGATCTTATTTATATAAACCAAGGAAATTTATTAGGTCAAAAGTTCTTTTTATGAAAAATGACTCTGAATTTAGTTTCCTGTCGTCACAAACTTGCTGATACAACTTTCTCAACTTTTTGAAATCAAATGGATGGTTATATCTCTCACATGATAAATAGCGCATTGGAATTTGTCCAGTCTATGCTTAAATTTATGTTGTTTTAATCTTAGTTCGAGACTTTTACCCAGTTTGACCGTATAAACTTTAATCGTAGATTTTACAAAGGAATCCTTATAGATACATTCCGTCCGCATTTTGGGGGGAATTCTTTTTCAAAGTTTTTTACTGAATCAAGATTTTTAAATACAAACTTTGATATTTAAAAGATCTTAAGTGATGGCATATCAACCAAGTTTTATGGTAAGGTGAGAAACCAACATGTTTAGGTTGGAATAAGGCTGGTGGTCCTTTTGGATTGAAAAAAGTATTTCTAGGCAATTTTTAAAAGATTTATTCAATTACGTTTTTGGGTATTTCAAATCGTTACTATTTCATAAATTTTGGATATTTCCTCATATATAAACTCTGGACTTCCAAATACGTGAAGCTCTCAAAAAATGATGAGAAAACAGTTTAAACTCTATCTTGACGTGAAGAATAAATAGTGTACATAGGAAACAGTTACTTTGTAGGTTTTCTGTAAATTTTTAAATTTGAATTCATTATTACCTTAATATTTAAAAAATTAGTATAGGACAAGAGTTATTTTCTTCAAACTCAACAGTAAGTTTATAGAATGGGCTCCTAAGATATTTAATGTTTCAAGGAAATGGTGTATCACTAATTCTTGGGCACAAAGACACTCAATATCATCAACATATCTGGAACATTTAGCTCTATTAGGGAGGATTATGTTAAGCAACCTTGTTAAAAAAAATGATGTTATTAGGTTACTAAGAACAGGTTTTAGTTATTTTTAATATGTTTATTATGCACCCCGACCATCCTGTGGGCGGTAGGTTCAAAAGATTACAGAGGTACATATTGGTCCAGGATGACTCCAGTTTTTGATAGCTGAGCAAGTTTACAGAGGCCAATTGAACTCACAATTTAACAAGGTATGAAATAGAACTCACAATTTACAAAGGTAATCGAACTAACAATTTACAAAGGTAATGAACTCCAGGTAAGTCTGGGTCACAATCATGACAAGTTACAAAGGTATTTACAGATTACACGGTACGTAATGGGTCCAGGGACAGGGCCCCCCAAAGTTTGATAGCTGAACTAGGTACAAAAGGTAATGAGCTTCACAACTTTACAAAGTAATGAATTTGTAGATGGTTACTTGACGTTTATACTTTGGCTACAATCATGAACAATATTATAGAGTAATGAGCACATTCACACTTCACACCCGGTCACAACTGCTAATGAGTTATTGGTGCAAATATTGATTGTTGAGTCACACACACCACACACACACACACACACACACACAACCACACACACACACACCACACACACACACACACAGACAAAACACACTTTAGTTTTAATATCTTTTGCACCCCATACCCCTCCTAGTGGGCGGTAGTCAAAAGATTCAAAGGTTACATAAGGGTCCAGTGGAACTGGACCAAGTTGTGATAGTGAACTAGTTAACAAAGGTAATGAATCCGGTAGTCTGCGTCACTAATCATGGCAAGTTACAGAGGTAATGAATCAGCTTCACTCCTATACATGGTTACAGTCATGAACAAATTACAAAGTTAAAAACCACTGATATGTCCACACCTGGTCACAATTGTAATGAGTTATAAATACAAATATTAAGGGATCATACACCCACAACTAGCGCGCGCGCGCACATACACACACGAGGGCGCACGCACGGACATGTGCACACGAGCGTACAAATATATGCTACACACAAGGGCGCACACCACACACACACACCCACACACAAAACACACCAACACCCACACACCCCACACACCAACACCCACACACACACACCCTCACACACACCCAACCCCACAAACCCCCACACACACCCACCCACACCACAAAACACCACACACGCACACACACACGACACACGCACACACACACACACACACACACACACACGCGCACACACACACACACACACCCTCACACACACCCGCACACACACCCTCCACACACCCACACACACACACCCACACACACGCACGCGCGCGCACACACACACACACACACACACACACACACAACACACACACACACACCACAAAACACACACACACACCCTCACACACCCACACACACACACACACACACAAACCCCAACCACACCACCACACCACACACACCCACACATGCACACATGCACACATGTGGTAATGCTTTATTTACAGCTAGCAAAGTCAGGGTATTTCTCCAGAATGGTCTGCAATATACCACTGTGGATAAAATACTTAGCCATTTCTTGAACACTTCTGAGTGAGTTGTTTCTAAATTCATTAATTTTATCACACTCCAGTACATAATGACGCAAGGTGTGACAATAATCCATCTGGCAAAGTTTACATTTCGTTTGGTCTACATCTGGTGGTGGTGATTTAACCTGCCAAAGATACTAA
The DNA here is from genome assembly GCF_026875155.1 of Cherax quadricarinatus. Classification (NCBI taxonomy): domain Eukaryota; kingdom Metazoa; phylum Arthropoda; class Malacostraca; order Decapoda; family Parastacidae; genus Cherax; species Cherax quadricarinatus. The sequence goes on along the minus strand of NW_026471712.1, from coordinate 2,580 downwards.
CAGGTGAAAGAGGATTTCCCATTGCCATACCAAACTTCTGAGTGTAAAACTTATCATTAAATACAATTTTTGCATCAACAATGCAAAGTTTAATAAGTTTAATGATAGTAGGAACTGGCAATGGTAAATCATAATTAACGAGTTCTTCAGATAAGAAACTTAATAAATCATCAACGGTAACTTTCGTAAACAAGGAAGTAACATCAAAACTAACCATGTTAAAATCATTAAAGTCAGTCAAGGAGCTTAATTTATCAAACTAAATCTATGTTGTTTTTAACATTAAAGTTAGAAATTTTGCCAACAATAGAGCTCAAAATGTCAACAAGCCATTGGAAAATTTTTATGTGAAACTGATCTATGGAGCTAAAAAATTGGTCTGACTGGTTTCCCCTGGTTTGTGTGTTTTTTTATTAGTCCATACATGAAAGGTAAAGATGGATTAGGGGGAAATTTAAAATTGTTTGACTAATTCATCTTTGCCTGTCAGTAGAAGTTTTATGAAATTGCTGTTAACGGTTTCTAGGGGATTTGACAATAATATGGGAAAATTTTTCCCTTTGGTTTTATAAATTAGATCCATTTATAATTAATAGAATTTGGGAAGAATTTAATAATACCTTAGACAAATAATAAATTTAAAATTCTTAATTCTTGGGTAGAATAGTTTGTTGGTGGGTTGTGGGAAGGAGGTGTCTAGTTGTGCCTGGGGGCCTGCTGCAGTGTTCCCTTTCTAATGAGTCGCGCGTCAGGTGTTGCTTTGTTGTGGATGTGATGTGAGGTGTGGTCTAGACTCTTTATATGCCTTCCTTTGACGCATTACTTTCATTGTTCCTTGACAATGTGAGTAGTTTACGAAAGCGCTTGGAATTTCTCTATTCTTTCACAGTGGTTTTTTTGCATATTCTGAAATCACCTGTTTACTGTGATCTTATTGCATATATACACACACACACACATATTATATAATATTTTTATATATATATATATATATATATAATATATATAATATATATATATATAATGGGCAATGGGCTAGTAACCCCCTTTTCCTGTAGACATTTTCTAAAAAAGGAGAAGAAAAACTTTATAAAACTGGGATGCTTGAATGTGCGTGGATGTAGTGCAGATGACAAGAAACATGATTGCTGACGTTATGAATGAAAAGAAGTGGATGTCCTGGCCCTAAGCGAAACAAAGCTGAAGGGGGTAGGGGAGTTTCGGTGGGGGGAAATAAATGGGATTAAATCTGGAGTATCTGAGAGAGTTAGAGCAAAGGAAGGGGTTAGCAGTATGGAAAGGAAAAAGAGAATATGAATGTGTAAATGCAAGAATTATGTGGATTAAAGTCAAGGTTGGATGCGAGAAGTGGGTCATAATAAGCGTGTATGCACCTGGAGAAGAGAGGAATGCAGAGGAGGGGAGAAAATTTTTGGGAGATGTTAAGTGAATGTATGGGAGCCTTTGAACAAGTGAAAGAGTAATTGTGGTAGGGGATTAAATGCTAAAGTACGAGAAACTTTTAGAGAGGGTGTGGTAGGAAAGTTTGGAGTGCCAGGTGTGAATGATAATGGGAGCCCTTTGATTGAACTTTGTATAGAAGGGATTTAGTTTAGGTAATACATATTTTAAGAAAAAGAGGATTTTAAAAAGTTTTACAAGATATGTGTAGGGCGAAATGGGCAGTAGTTTGTTGGATTTTGTATTGGTAGATAAAAGACTGTTGAGTAGACTTCAGGATGTACATGTTTTAGAGGGGCCACAGATATATCAGATCACTTTCTAGTTGTAGCTAAAACTGAGAGTAAAAGGTAGATTGGATACAAGGAGAATAGAAGCATAGGGAAGAGAGAGGTGAAGGTTTATAAAATAAAAGAGGAGGCAGTTGGGTAAGATATAAACAGCTATTGGAGGATAGATGGGCTAATGAGAGCATAGGCAATGGGGTCGAAGAGGTATGGGGGAGGTTTAAAAATGTAGTGTTAAAAGGTTCAGCAGAAGTTTGTTGTTACAGGAAAGTGGGTGCGGGAGGGAAGAGGGGCGATTGGTGGAATGATGATGTAAAGAGAGTAGAAAGGGAGAAAAAGTTTGTAAGTTCGTATTTGTGTATTCATTTTTTTGTTGATATATGTAAAATTTATGAATTTATTATATTATTATATATATATATTATATATATATATATATATATAATATATATATATATATATATATTTATAATAAATAAGACAGAGTGGCGGTTCTGGTATTACTCCTTCTTAGTAAGTTTATTCAGGTATACACAAATACACTTACATAGATTATCATACATGGCAACATATGTGTACAGAACCTGGGATAACACAAAAAAGTCAGACAGAGTGACTTATTGCTGCTACATTTAAGAATTCTCTCAACTCACGAAATTCAAAAACGCTACAAAATTTATAAATTTTAATAGTTTTCCATCATTCAGTTTCCCTTTGTATTGGTTTAAAATTCCTTACAACTGTAGTGACATTCTGCTCTTTTACGATCGTTCAGTTTGATAAAAAAAAATTGGCATTGAAATAAATTATTTTGCCCTTTACACAAACTAAA
>NW_026471711.1:0-11756 GCF_026875155.1 Cherax quadricarinatus | reverse complement strand
TTATGTTTTGGAAAGGGGTGTGAAATTCGGTTGTTGTCAAGATGGCCCTAGGAATTTCCCCCTCATTATGTCTGGTAATTGAGTGTTTCGATTTAAAGTTAATTTGGCATCCCCTGCTCTGCTACCAAACATAATATGAGGTTTTTGCAGTTTTAAAGCAAAGTTTATTGGCTTATCCAAGTGATATTTTGATCAGCTCCTCTTAACAAGGGTGTTGGGGTGGAAGATTAGGGTGGAGGAAAATAGTCGTGTCGTGTCAGCAAAGGAATGGGTTTCAGGTGTTGGGATAGTTTGGAAAGTTCATTGAGTCATGAGGAAGAGAGGGGCCCAAGGACACTTCCTGTGGAACTCAGTTAAAGTGGCTGTGTTGTTGATGCTGTGTCTTTAATGGTGGCATACTGATACCTTTTAGAAAGGGAAAGTTTGAAATAAGAAAAGCGCAGGGCCCCTCTTTTCCCGTATGGGTAAAGTTTGTGGATTTGCTGTCGTGGTCTACTGTGTAAAAAGCTTTCTTAGGTAAATAAAAATTCCTAGTGGTTTTTCCCTTATTTTCAAGCTTGAAAAAGCAATTAGCACTTTTTGATTGCATCTTAGTGCTTTTTTTTTTCCTGAACCCAAAATTTGGCGGGGTTGGTAGTTTTGTGCGTTATAAATGAATTAGTCTCCTGTGTACGAGTTTTCAAAGATTTTGGATAGCAATGGCAAGTTTGATTTTGGGCCTATGTTGTTTGGGTTCTGTAGGGTCCCCCCCCCTTTATGTTTGGTGTAACCCCTTTCATTTGAGTAGTTTCGGGAAGGTGTAGTTTTAGTGACTTGAAAAAAGAATGAAATAGCATGTGAAAGGAATGGGCCGTGTTTGTACAGTAAGGGTGGGCTTTGGACGATTCCTGAGTTTTTTTATGTGCTTTTTAATCTCGGTACTTCCGTGGGCCAGTTGATGCAAGATAAAAGGGAAATATGGGAAATTCCCACCTGGGTTCCCCCGGCAAGGCTTTGGGTATGGGGGATTTTATTGGGAGTTGATCCTTGGTTGAGAAGTCGTTTTTTGTTGTTGTCAGTGGGTGTGTGGTGTTTCATTGGGTTAGTTAGGACAATATTCTTGGTGAGTGAAAAAATTATGGGGGGGTAAGTCTGTTGATAACCTGGCAAAGGTATGGCAGAGTTATTATTGAAAGAATTAAGGGGAAGAGGAGAATAGGTCAGTGAACAAGGAGGCTTTAGGAAAGGTAGGGGGTGTGTGGCCAGGTGTTTACAGTGAAACATAAAAGTGAACGTTTTTTAGAAAGGAAGAGTCTTTGGGGCATTTAGGGTTTGGGAAAAAGGGTTGACAGGGTGGTTTGGGGGCAATGGGGCAGATGTTGCGGTTTTATGGGTAGGGGGTAGGTTACTGAAAGCAGTGAAGGTTTTTCGGGATAGTGGGGCTAAGTTAGAGTAGTAGGAAAGAGGGGAAATTATTTCCCCAGTAAAAGTGCCCTTAGCAAGGATGTGTGATGCCCCATGTTTGTTTAATTATTTATAGAGGGGGTTTTTGTAGAGAAGAAAATGCAGGGTTTTGGGCAAGAGGGTGGAATTAAAAGAAAAAGGGAATACACAAAAAGTGGGAGTTGTACAGTTGTCTTTGTGAGGGACACTGTGCTTTGGGAGCTAAGGAATGCAGAGGTTGGTGGATAAATTTGGTGGGTTGCAAAAAAAAAAATTAAAGTAATACAGGAAAGAGAAAGGTTATGAGGATAACAAAAAGTTTGGGTGATAAAATTTGGGATATCAGATTGGAGGGAAAAGGGTATGGAGGAGGTGAATGTATTCAGATATTTGGGAGTGGAGTGTCAGGGATGGTTTGAAAGTGAGGTAAATCTTAAAATTGTTGGGGGGAAAAAAGGGTGATGGTGCATTAGGGTCGTGGAGACAAAGAACTTTGTCCTTGGAGGAAAGAGGGGAAGTATGAGAGTATAGTTTTCCCAACGCTCTTATATGGGTGTGAAGCTGGTGATGAATGTTGCAGCGAGGAAAAAGGCTGGAGGCAGTGGAGATTCTGTCTGAGAGCAATGTGTGGTGTAAATATAATGCAGAAAATTCGCAGTTTGGAAGTTAGTAGGGGGTGCGGGATTCCCAAAAATTTGCCCGGGGGTGGGAAGGGTTGTTAGGGGGTTGGGACATGTGAGAGAATGGAGCGAAACAGAATAACTTCAAGAGTGTATCGTCTGTAGGGGAAAGGGAAGGGGGGGGTAGGGGCCCCCTGAAAGGTTTGGGGGGGGGGGGGTTTTAAAGGGGGGTTTTGTGGGAGGGGTTTGGATTTCCCAGCAGGCATGCTGAGAGTTTTTTGATGGAGTAAATGGAGACAATGGTTTTTAATACTTGAGTGCTGTTGGGGTGAGCAAATAAATTTATGAAGGGGTTCGGGAAAAACCGGAGGCGGACTTGAGTCCGGGAGGGGAAAAGTACAGTCCCTGCATTGAAGGGGGGGTGTTAATGTTGCATTTTTAAAATGTAGTGAAAAGCCCCCTTCTGGAAAGACAGTAATGGAGTAAAATGGGGGTGAAAGTTTTTTTTTTTGGGGCCCACCCCCCTTTGGTGGGAAATGGGCCCAGTGATAATAAAAAAAAAAAATATTCTTTTTTTTTTTTCAGTTTGTGGGCCCCTGAATCTGAGAGAGTTTTTTCCAGGTCTTTTTTATTTTCCCCTCTAGTGTCTTAAAATTTACGGGAGTGTTTTTGTTTGGCTTTCTTTATTACTTTGGTGAAAAACTGTTGAATAGTGTTTAAGAATTTCTTTGTGTATTAAGCCCTGTCTATATTTTCATATTGGTGTTTTTGTCAATGGATTTCAGAATGGTGGGGTTAGCCATAGGAAACCCAAACCCGATTGTTTGTGATCTGTTTTTTTTTAAAAGGACAATGTTTGTTGTATAGTCAAAGTAATTTTTTAAAAAAAATGTCTGCCCAGTCATCAATCCAGCCAAAAGTACCCAGTCAACCATCTCTAGGTCAGCTGTGAATTCCTTTTTGGGGCCTCTCATGGAGCCTAATGAGATTTGTTGTATTAAGTGGGGGTTTATAATGTTTGTGGGGGAAAAGGGTAGGGTAGTGGTCTGTAGTGCTATCTTGATTATCCCTGATTTAGGGGGGTAGTATATTGGCCATTGTGGTCTATTAGGGTTTGCATTTCTCAGTGGGGCGGGTTGGTTTAGTTTTTTTGGTTGAGAAGTGTGTTGTTATATTGTTGATAAAATTCGTTACAGGGTATCTGTATCCCAAGGTTGATGTTGAAGTCTCCGCTAAGGAAGGTGGGTGCTTATTCTTTTGTCTGTTTTGTTATTAGTGATTTTAAATTTCTCACTGAAATTTGGTGTTTGTGTGAGGTACCCGGTAAATGGCACGATTGTTTTAGGCGTTTTAAAGGTTTTTTTTCAGTAAAATTAGCAAAAAATGCATTCCCCATTTTATCACTAAAGAAAGGGGTGCTAATAAAAGATAATTGGTTAGGGTAATGATTGAATACACCCCCAAATTTGGGTTTGGTCTGCAGTTGTGAATTGCTGTGTCCTGGAAAGGGTAGATAATTTTATTGTGTCCTGCTTAAGCCGGGTCTCAGTAAAAATAATGGGAGAGGGTGTCTTTAGTGATTCAAGGAGTCCCAGGAGGTCTCATATGTTTGTTTAAAGGGGCCCCTGTGTTGAGTTAAGTATGATAGACTTTTAGATTTTTTTAGGTAGTGCGGATTGTGATGCTGTGTAATAAAGGCAGTTATTTTCCAATAGGTTTTGACGGGTGTCGTTATGGGGGTTTAGATCGGGGTCAATGTGATCAATCATCTTCTGGGTTTAAATTATGGTTATTTATATCCTGAGTTTGTGTTGAGTTTAGTATGATATCTGTAGGGTGGGAAGTTTGGAAAGTATTTGCTAGGTATTTTGATCATATAGAGTAAGTCACTTAAATAATAATTTGATGTTGTCTGTGTTGTGCTGGAAAAAACAAAAGTCAACTAGGTATAAATGTAATATAAAAATACAAAATTAAAAACAGAACAAGCCCTTCATTAAATTGCATAAGGTCTAATATAATGATTTTGGGGAGTCTTTGTTTTGAGTAAAATTAGTACAGTACAACTGGGTTTAATCTAATAATAAAAAAATAAAAATTTAAAAATTTGCACCGTTTTCCCTAGTAAGCCTTGGTTAATATAGTGAATTTGGTATTGACTAGTATTGAGTAGAATGAGTATAGTAAAATAGGTTTAATCTAATAATATAAAAAAGGCACAAGATTCAATTGTAATTGCACAAAGGTTTATATAATTTTGTTTACAAGATTAGGTATAATAGTTTTAAAATTGCGGAAAAAAAAACAAGTTGGGGTAGAAAAAGAATATAAAAAATGATAAAAATAAAAAGGGCTTTTGATTGGTGGTTATAATATGCTAGTAAGATGGTAGAGGATATAAAAAAGTTGTAGTTAAAAAATACTTTTTTAAAAAAAAATATAGAAAAAAAATGGTCAATAAAAGAAGTTTACAATAAAGTTTGGTCAATATTTTTAAAAGAAAAATTTGGGCAAAAATAGGGATTTTAGAAAAAAATTGGGCAATTGAGTATTCTTAAAGTGAGGTTTAAAATTATTGGGGACAAGTTATGGTTAGTTTATAATAAAATAAGAGGGAAAACAGTGAGTGGAAAGTTGAAAAAAAGGAGTAGATTTGTAGATTTTAAACACAATTAAGACTTGGGGAGAAGGTCGTTGAATAAAAACAATGCAATAAAAAATAGTTGGGGTATTAAAATTTTAGGGGGGCACAAAATTTATGACAATATAACATAACTGTGGACTTTTTTCCCTGGAGTTTACCTGGAGGGTTCGGGGTCAACGCCCCGCGGCCGGTCTGTGACCAGGCCCCCTGGTGGATCAGAGCCTGATAACCCGGGTTTTCTGCTGGGTGAGCAAAAAGTACGAGCCAAGCCTGGGTATCCGGGAATGACTTTAGGTGCTTGTCCCTGCCGCTTGAAGTGCCAGGGGGCTGTTTGGGAATCCCCCCCTTTTGTGTGCTGGGAGGCAGTTGAACAGTTTTTTTCCCGGGCCCCTAGTGACACCCCTGCTTTTTTTGGGGGGAGAAGCATCGTTGCCAAGTGGGGGGTTTTTTTGCCTTTATCTGATTTGTTTGTCCAGCCAACTTAGGAAGTTTTTAAGGGCATGTTCTGTAGAGTGAAGTATCTCTTTCCCCGTGGGTGTTTCCTAAATGCGATTTTTCCCCTCCCTCACAAAGCATGGTGGATTTTTTTGGGCAAAGGGGGGTAATTTTCTTTGTGATAAAAAAGGTTTTGTCTTGTTTTTGGGAAGGCACTCATTGACGTAAAAAACAGATTTTATAGAAATAGATGTTTTTAGAGGTTTTTTCTTTGTAGGTAGTTTGGAATTTTAACGCACGTTTTTTTACCCCCTTTGGGAGCCCTCAGTTTGCAATCCTTTAGGTTATCATGTTGTTAAGGCGAAAGGGGGTCCTTTATAAACTGTAGGGTGGTCTCCTGCAGGTCTCTTGGGTGGGGCTGTGGTGGGGATGTTTGCTGTTAAATACAACAGCTCGATAGCTGCTGTTGGTCATTTTGGTCTTGGAAGTTGGTTATGATTGGGAAGTTGTTGGTCCCTCTTGATCTTTCCTCTTAATGTTGGGAGTAAGTAGGGTGACTTGGTCTTTTTGAGTGTTGATGGGTCTAGGGATGGGTGGGGTGTTGCATTGTTGTTAGAGTGGGCTGTTAGTTTAAGGGGCAGGATCTTTTTGGGTAATCTGCATTTCTAGTTTTAGTTCCTGCATTTTGAGTTAGTTGGTGATGTTTTTGGTTCTGAATGTAAGGGGTTTTACTTTTCTGGGTCGGTGACTTCGACATCAAAAACTGGGAAGGATTATCTGGGGGTGTGGCGCGGCCATGTTTGTTTTTTGTCTGTCGTGTGTTGTGGTGGTGCCGGGGGGGTTTTATGGAGTTGTGCCTGGCTGCCAGTACCCCAAGTTTTCTCGTGTTATTACTGCTTCACCTTTGTGTTAGGAGTCCTTAGCTGGTTATGGATCTTTTTTATTGCTCTGACCCCTTGTCCATTGGCTGTGGCTTCGGGTGAATAGTAGGCAATGGGCGAATGTTGTGGGGTATCATTTAGTGGCAGCGGGGTAGGAAGGGGTAGTACGAGTCCTATTAGTGGAATTTTTGAACTTTTGGGTGATTTCTGCAGTTGATTTATATCATTTTGGGTATCCACAATGTTTGTGTTATGTGGGTCTTGATTAGGTCATCCTGGGCTGCTGGGAACCTCAGGTAGAAGAAAAAATGAGGACAAGGTTCTGTTTCCGCTGCCATGTGTCCCTATTGACACTTACATGGGGAATATTGACACTTTCATGGTTAATTTGGGCCTTACATGTCCAAAATTGACATTACATGGGAAAATTGCACTTTCACTGGGTTTAAAATTTTCACTAACATGGCCAATATTGACACTTACACTGGCAAAGTTGACACTTACCGGATAATTTGACACTTACACTGGCCCCAAAATTGACATAATGCGGTTAAATTGACATTACACTGGCCCCAAAATTGACATTCCGGGTAATATTTACACTTTTCTTGGTTAATATTTTCACTTACATGGCCCAATATTTATCTTACACTGGCCAAAATGACCCAAAACACGGTAATAGATTCGTTGGGAGAAAAAACCCCCCCGAGTTTTCAGTTACAGGTAAAAAGTTGTGTTTTTTTAAAAATGGGTTTGATAATACATGAGTGGGTGTGGGTGGGGGGTGGTTGGACCCGACTAGCTTGTGTGCTGGGTTGGTGCCGTGCTCTCTTGAATAGAGGTGACCAGGGTGGTTTGGTCATTGGGCTAATCCGGGGGGGAGGTCATTGGGGCTTTTCCGGGGGGGGCTGGGCTTCCGCATGGGTCAGTAGGCTGTTGCAGTGTTCCTTCTTTCTTATGTTACGTTCTTTGTTAATATTTAACTTACCCTGGCCAAAATTGCACTTTATGGCAAAAAGACACTTACATGGCCCAAAATTGACCTTACGTGGTTTAAAATTTACATGGCCAAAATTTTACACTTCCTGTAGACCCGTACTGTCGCACAGACAGTCTATGCTGTCTGCCTGCTGAGTTTATTTTTCGCGGCACTCAGGTGCAGCCCTCTAGGCCTACCCAGGTCAGTGGGGGCGCTGGGCCCACTCGCTCTCACTTCACGGCCGATGACTCGAGAGATACAAAATGCTCCTCCCCAGACTGGCTACGATCATTCCCCCAATTTCCCCTTTTTGTACTCACTCCTATTCAATTAAGCCAAATTTGTCCCGGCCTTCATTGCTACTACGCTACCCCCATCGGCACTAAACTGTTGTTCATCAGGAAGAAAAAGGGAAAAAAACATGGCCAATATTGACACCTGGCCAATATTTACAATTACATGGCCCCTATTGACATTACAATGGCCAATATTGCCTTACACTGGCCCAAAATTGACACTTACATGGCCAAAATTGAATTATACTGTCCAAAATCGGCACTTACACAGTCCAATTTTTGACACTTATGCTGTCCAATTTTTTACCACGTAAAGTATTGACACTGACACTGGCCAATATTGACACTACATGGCCCAAAATTTACACATGGGCCAAAATTGATACTTACACTGGCCAAAATTAAAAGGGTAAAAGTAGTATTGTTCTGGTGCATTTGATAAATGTGCAGTCATTTAAAAACTACTTCCATTTTCTGCTGTTGTTAACTTGTGGAAGCATCTTGTTTGGGAAAGGGAAACCAAGAAGCAGAGAGTGGGGGGAAAATTTTTGGATCCGGAACCCTTTTAATGACTTTTACAGTTTAGGTTATAGTAATTGTACATGATAAAGTGACATTATCTTTACTTAGTTAAAAACAACAGTGTTGAAAGTTTTTTTAATTTAAACAGGGTTTCTATTTCTTTAATGAAAAAAAAAAAAATTAAGAAAGAAAAAAAAGGACAACGGTAATAGAGTTAAAGTAGTATTTGTTATTTTGTGTATGGTGAGTCTCTCTTGCTGGGGAATCTTCAAATTTCTGTGAATGTAGTTCTCAACATTTTTAGTATTTAAAAAAAATTACTTCATTTTTCCGAAAATGGTATTGGTGATTATTTAATAAATATTAACTTTAAATTAAATTATTTAATTATTTAGAAAAAAAAATATATTAAAGGTGCATTGATTTTGAATTTTTTTTTTTTTCAGTGTGTGTTGACTCCTTTGAGCCGCTGTGAATCTTTTTCGTTCTGAAAATATTGCAGATCTGTTTTGCAAAAACTACCTGACTTTTTGCAAGGTAAAACCCAATAAGGGGAAAATAGTTCAATTTTAAAGGCTACTAAATGGTAAGCGATTTCAGAATATTTTTAAAGATGCTTGTATTTCTAATATAGAAAGGGCATTTTTAAATGTCATGAAAAAAATGTAAATCAAATTCCCGGAGTTTCCTGGAGAGAGTTTCGGGGGTCAAAAGCCCCTGCGGCCCCGGTCTGGACCCGGCCCCCCTGGTGGATCGCGCCTGATCAACCAGGCTGTTGCGTGGCTGCACGCAAAAACCCCGTACGAGCCACAGCCCCGGTGATCGGAACTGACTTTAGGTGTTGCCAGTGCCAGCTTGAAAAGCCAGGGGCTGTTTGGGAATCCCCCTTATGTGTGCTGGGGGGGCAGTTTAACAGTCTCGGGCCCCCGACACTTATTGTATGGTTCTTAACGTGCTAGTGACCCCTGCTTTTCATTTGGGGGGGTGGTGATCGTCTGCCAAATCTTTTGCTTTGTAGTGAGTGATTTTCGTGTGCAAATTGGTATATCCTCTGGATTTTCCAGGTTATATAACATGTATCTCTCCCTCCCGCGTTCCAGGGTACAGGGTTTTGAAACCCAAGCGCCCAGTAATTTAGATGTTTTATCTCCGTTATGCCGGCCTGAAAGTTTCTGTAAATTTTTTAGGTCGGCAATTTCACCTGCCTTGAAAAGGGGTGTTAGAGTGCACAATATTCCAGCCCGATGAACAAGTGCCTGAAAAAGTGTCATCATGGGCTTGGCTCCCCCAGTTTTGAAGGTTTCATTAACCATCCGTCATTTTTCAGCAGATCGATTTAACAGTTATGGCCTTGAAAGGGGAGATCCTCCCAATAATCACTCCAGGTCTTTTGACGTTGGTGGGTTTTGCTTATTTTGGGCCCGAATTTGTTTTGTACTTGTGAAGATTTAATTTCCTCATGTTTACCATATCTGGTAATTTAAAAATTTTCATGTTGAAATTCAATTTTTTTTGCAGCCCCCTGAAAGATTTGGTTGAGTCCGCCCGGAGTTGCAGTGTCTGCAAGGGTCCCGGCGAACCCCGAATTTGCACTGTATGCAGTTTGGGTGTATCTGCAAAGGAAGACCGGTGTGTGGGGAAATCTTGTTAGTCGGATTTTGAGGATGAGGAACAAGATGGGAGCTAGTACTGTGCCTTGTGGAACAGAGCTTTTCACCGTAGCTGCCTCGGACTTTACTCTGTTGACGACTACTCTCTGTGTTTTGTTGGGTGAGGAATTATAGATCCATCGACCGACTTTTCCTGTTATTCCTTTAGCACGCATTTTGTGCGCTATTACGCCATGGTCACATTGTCGAAGGCTTTTGCAAAGTCGGTATATATTTACATCTGATTCTTTTTGTTTCTAGTGCATTTAGGACCTTGTCGTAGTGATCCCAAAAGTTGAGACAGACAGGAGCGACCTGTTCTAAACCCATGTTGCCCCGGGTTGTGTAACTGATGGGTTTCTAGATGGGTGGTGATCTTGCTTCTTGGACCCTTTCAAAGATTTTTATGATATGGGATGTTAGTGTATTGGTTGTAGTTCTTTGCTGTTGCTTTACTGTCCCCTTTGTGGAGTGGGGCTATATCTGTTGTTTTTAGTAACTGAGGGCCGACCCCGTGTCCATGCTCCCTCTCCATAGGATGGAAAAGGCTCGTGATAGGGGCTTCTTGCAGTTCTTGATGAACACAGAGTTCCATGAGTCTGGCCCTGGGCAGAGTGCATGGGCATGTCATTTATCGCCTGTTCGAAGTCATTTGGCGTCAGGATAACATGGGATAGGCTTGTGTTAATCGAATTTTGTGGCTCTCTTCATAAAAAATTCATTTTGATCTTCGACTCTCAGTCTGGTTAGCGGCTTGCTAAAAACTGAGTCATATTGGGACTTGAGTAGCTCACTCATTTCCTTGCTGTCATCTGTGTAGGACCCATCTTGTTTAAGTAGGGGCCCAATACTGGACGTTGTTCTCGATTTTGATTTGGCATAGGAGAAGAAAATACTTTGGGTTTCTTTCGATTTCATTTATGGCTTTTAGTTCTTCCCGCGATTCCTGACTTCTATAGGATTCTTTTAGCTTAAGTTTGATGCTTGCTATTTCTCTGACCAGTGTCTCCTACGCATTTCAGATATATTGACCTCTTTTAGCCGCTTGTTATTCTTTTCCGTCGCCTGTAAAGGGAGCGCTGTCTCTTTCTATTTTACATCTACTCCTCCTTTTTCTTAGAGGAATAAGCCTTGTGCATACATCGAGTGCCACCGAGTTAATCTGTTCTAGGCATAAGTTGGGGTCTGTGTTGCTTAGTATATCTTCCCAGCTTATATCGGTTAGGACTTGGTTTACTTGGTCCCACTTATGTTTTTGTTATTAAAGTAGAATTTGGTGAATGCTCCCCTCGTGACTAGTCTCATTTTGTCGGTCTGGGGCTCCACGCATACATGTCTGAACCTCAATTATGTTGTGATCTGAGTATATTGTTTTTGATATGGTGACATTTCTTATCAGATCATCATTGTTAGTGAAGATGAGGTCTAGTGTATTCTCCAGTCTAGTAGGCTCTATTATTTGCTGGTTTAAATTGAATTTTGTGCAGAGATTTAAAAGCTCGTGTGAGTGTGTAGTTTTCATCAGAGCTGCCTCCTGGTGTATTACTGCAACAATATTATTTGCTATATTCCTCCATTTTAGGTACCTTAAGTTGAAATCCCCCAGGAGCAAGATGTTGGGTGGAGGACCTGGAAAATTTTCCAGACAGTGGTCAATTTTTAACAGCTGTTCCTGGAATTGCTGGGATGTTGCATCCGGAGGCTTGTAGACTACCACAATGACTAGGTTTTGGTTCTCGACCTTTACTGCTAAAACTTCCACTACATCATTTGAGGCATTAAGCAGTTCTGTGCAAACAAGTGACTCTGCAATGTATGACCCCAAACCCCCCCCCCCCTTTTTGCCTGTTCCCCTCTGTCACATCTGTATAGGTTGTAACCTGGGATCCATATTTCGTTGTCCAAGTGATCCTTTATGTGGGTCTCAGTGAAAGCCGCGAAAATTGCCTTTGCCTCTGCAAGCGTCCACGGATGAAAGGGATTTTGTTGTTTGTTGCTGGCTTTAGACCCTGTATATTTGCAAAGAAGAATGTTATCGGATGGTGGTATTGTGGGACTGGGGGGGGGGATTTTTTTTCCGGGATTAGTATCTGTATCTGTTGGTTTGGAGTGGAGGCCATCGACTGTGGGTTCCCTCCAGGAATGACTGGATTTTGGTGTACGATTTCTGCCATTTCCTGCCAGTTTTTTTTTTTCCCTTTCCCGGGACTAAAAAACCTCTCCCCCCTTGAGTGGCCCGTATGTACCCCCGGGTTTTTCCCATGGTTGTTTTGTATCTTTTTGTCCCCTTTTGATGGTAGCCTGGCAA